>PVJC01018547.1:0-31221 GCA_004026665.1 Murina feae | reverse complement strand
AAGTACCTTTCAATAATAACTTTAAATGTAAATGGACTAAATGCTCCAATCAAAAGACATCAAGTGGCTGAATGGATAAAAAAACATGACCCATATATTTGCTGTTTACAAGAAACTCACCTCAGAACAAGGGACTCACACAGACTGAAAGTGAAGGGTTGGAAAAACATCTTTCAGGCAAACGGAAATGAAAAAAAAGGGGAAAAAAATACTTATTTCAGACAAAATAGACTTCAAAATGAAGGCCATAACAAGAGATAAAGAAGGCCACTTCATAATACTAAAGGGATTGATACAACAAGAGGACATAACCCTGATAAAGATATATGCACCCAATGCAGGAGCACCCAAATACATAAAAAAACTCCTGGAAGATATCAAGGGAGAGATTGACAACAATACAATCATAGTAGGGGACTTTAATACACCTCTGACATCGCTGGATAAATCCTCTAGACAAAAAATCAACAAAGAAACGGCAATCCTAAATGACTCACTAGATCAGATGGACTTAATTGACATCTTCAGAACATTTCACCCTAAGGCCATGGAATATACATTCTTTTCAAGTGCACATGGGACATTTTCAAAAATAGACCACATATTGGGTCACAAGCAAAGTCTCCCCAAATTCAAGAAGATTGAAATCATATCAAGCATCTTCTCAGACCACAATGCCATAATATTAGAAATAAACTATAATAAAAACAATCCAAAACATATAATTACTGTTTTTAAATCCTCACCCAAGTATATTTCATTGATTTGAGAGAGAGAGAGGAACAGAGAGAGAGAGAGAGAGGGTGTCCCAAAAAATATATATACATACTTTGAGTAATTACAAAGGAATTGTTTATTAAAATACATTTAATTTTCAAAATTGAGCTATCAGCTGTTAAAGTGTACATACATTTTTTGGGACACCCTAGATATTCTTTATTTTTGTCTGGCTAATCTTGCACAATGTTTTTCTTTTTAGATATTCATCCACATCCTTGCATGTTTTCTCATGCTGTAGAGATTCCATTGCATGATCAAACCAAAATGTATTTATGCATTCTACTATTAAGGAGTATTTGAGGAATTTCTACTTTCCAGCCATAATGAAGAGTGCTGCTTTGAAAAGTCTGAAGAAGTTTGAAGACTTTTTGGAAAAAAACAAAAACAAAAAACAAAACTTTTGATGAATATATAAATATATGTTCATTAGAGGTACATGGTAGCACTGGGTCATGTGGTACATATGTGTTTATCTGTAGTAGCTGTTGCCAAATAGATTTTCCAAAGTGGTAGTTCCTACTTATATTTCCACTATTAGCATATGAGGGTTTCCATTTTTATTTTTTAAATATAAAGTTCTATTTTTTTGTCCTCACCTGAGGATATGTTTATTGATTTTAGAGAGAGAGGAAAGGATAGAGAGAGAGAGAGATAGAGAGAGAGAGAGAGAGAAGAAACATTGATCAATTGCCTCCTGTACATGCCTGACTGGGGATGGAACCTGAAACTTAGGCCTATGTCCTGTCTGGAAATCAACCCACAACCTTTTGGTTTACGGGATGATGTTGCAAACCACTGAACAACCCGGCCAGGGCATATTCTCTGTATTTTTATGTAAAATATTAAAAGTATATTATAAAAAGTATGCTTTAAATTGATTGTATTTTCTTCTAAGACCCATTGTCACATCTTTATTAGAATATTGTATTTTCTATTGTTTTATATAAATCCTTTATGTAATAAAGATATCAACTATTAAATTTACAGCAAATATATTTCCACAGATTCTGTGATGTGTGTTTTAATTCAACTATGCCAAGCATAGTGTATGACTCTGAATTGATCATACTTTAAGTCATTCACATACCTGCTTCAGTTCATTAGGTATGTGATGTAATCATGTGAAATATTTAATGTAATGATGTGAAATATCACTTCAAGATTGATATTTATAAATAAATTGCAACAATGTAGACTCACGGTTACTCTTTGGAGAGTCAGAAGTACAAACTGGTAAATAGCAAACTAAAAGAGGAAGAACAAAGGATATTTGTATTAAAAAATATTTAAAGGTATATAATTAGAGTAAAATGAATCTATAATGAATAAGTGAGACCTTCGTTTGTTTTAGTATTTTTTGCCTTTTTTTGGCCTTTCATGCGATACTGTATATGAATGTAGACGCCATGTTTCTCTAGCTTACCCAGCTAAAACAGGCCTTTTTAACTGATTAATCATGTCACATTTGTCACTCTAGTTGTGACTAATGCCATGTGGTAAACAATGTTGAGTCCCAGCTCTCTGAGCCTACTATTAACTGTTAGACTCACAAAATGCCAAACCAACAAACTATGCAATATGCTCAAATTATATTCATCTTGACATTTAGTCAAACCAGTTTCTCATCTAGTATGTTTTCATAACATTATCTTCTGAAGAATTTAAATTTAAAATTAGAGAATTAAGGTGACATCTGTTAATGATAAAAGCCTCAAATTTATACAGAAAAGACTAATAAGCTCCAAGACTTCCAAATAGGCTTTTAAATCCACAAAATGTGTCATAGTATTTAATCTCTGCCTCACCTAAAGTATATTTTAAGCAAATGGTTTATTGGCTAAATACAGGATAAATAGACCAAAGACCAAAGTTCTATATAGAAATAAAACCATTTTTAAATTCTAAATTCATGGTTTATAGAAATAAAACCATTTCTAAATTCATGGTTTATAGAAATAAAGCCATTTTTAAATTCTAAATTCATGGTTTGCTATCAATATCATTGACTTTTCAAACATTATCCTGAAGCAATAATATTTTCCAATAGGAGACTTCATCATTTCTTACCAGTATATTTTCACTGGCTTCAGCCTTTGCACTGAAAGCCTATAACATTCTTGGCACGTTGTCAAACAGAAGGAGGCCAAGACTTATCTCTAATATGTGTCCACCTACTACCCACCTGAAGAAAGTAAAGAAAATGAAAAAAAAATCACTTCAAAATAAGCTTAAGTAGGTAACTGCTTACAGTGATGAGATCTGCCTTGACTCTTCAAGGGTAAAGAAAAAATATATATTCCATAAAAAACATTCAACCTATCTGGGGAACTGGAATTAAGGTTTAATACCATTCAGAAAAGCTCTGGTACCTTACTTGACTTATCAAGAAGCAAACAACTCAGCAATCTGAGGGGGGCAGCATAATTAATAGAGACCTTAACTATGCAAAAATCATAGGAAGCAAATACTTGAGATCAGGGAGTTATTTTTAGCATATACCACTTTATTTAAAGGAGGTTTAATCAAGAAACACAAAGAATTTAAGTAATGCAAAGTAAAATTAGGAATAGTTTATAATTTTGTTGATGTAAATGTATATATAACCTAAATAGTATGCTTTGTTGGAAAAACTCATGGAGGAAAACTAAGGTTTGATTATGTTACCCAGGTTATGAGATAATTCTGTGGGTGTGTTTTTTTCTAGTGATTTTATTTGCAAGCTATCTTTTGCCTAAGATAGACTGCATAGGAAAACAAATTGCTTTTACTAGGAAACTGAATACGTGACTGTTCAGGCATCTCATGGAATTAGTTACCCTGAGAATGCTATTACCATCACTCCATATGGGTCACTATTGCTGAAAGACACCAATTATATTCAACAATCCTCTAAGCATCCTTCTCTCTAAAAATGATCAAACATGCAAGCTGTTAAGAAATTATTTGTTTTACTACATCTTGAATGACTAATCTATACACTCCTGACCTTTATTCCTCTCCTCTCCCCCAACTCTGCAATTTGACCAAAACCCAATTACTCCATGGAATGACTTTCACTGAGATCACTAATGAGAGCCTGAAGGCCAAATCTCCTGCCTGGACCTGGGTTTCCAGAACATGCTTCTCTGTAGCCTTAGAAAATGCTATTCTTTTTGAGAAGGAGACTGGGTTCTGGAAACATAGCAAAATGAACTCAGGAACAATCTTTTCCTCCACAATAAGCTCTAAGATTTCTGCCAATTTTGAGTCAAACCAATAGTTAGCACTCTAGAAGCTAGGAAGGTCAAGCACAGGGAGAACAATGCATGAACTTTCTTCCCTAAAGGGTGGGGCGTGGCAAGATTGTGAGGAACTTCATTGAAGTCCAAGGGCAAAATGTAAGAAACTATACTTTTGAGGACAAACTTGGTACTCAAAAGCCTATGTATTTCTAATAAGAGTGACTGAACTCTGATTTCTCCTGGACACTACGGAGTAGAGAAAATACATCAGGGGGTTGAGTCTCTCTATTCTTAAGGTCAGGAGATTACAGAGAGACTTGAGAACTGAGTGGGTTTTTAAAAAGCAATTGAAACGGTTAATTCTTAAAGTAGTAAATTCATTTGGTACTTCTTTAATATATAAATTTTCCTCCAGTCTCTGGTCAATTTTGTAACCCAAGAATGTCTTTCTCAAGGACTTGGAAGCCTTTTGAAATAAAATTATTGAGTGGGGTTGCAGGCCTGGGTGAAAAAAGTGAAGGAATTAAGAAAAGAAAAAAAACCTCATAGATACAGATAACAGTATGGTGATTACCAGAGGAAAAGGGGAGCTGGTGGAGGCAGAAGAGGCTATAGTAAGGATAAATGGTAATGGAAGGAGATTTGACTTGGGATGATAAACATACAACACAATATACAGATGATGTATTATAGAATTGTACACCTTAACTCTATATTATTTTGTTAACCCACTAGAGGCCCAGTGCACAAAATTTGTGTACTCGGCGGGGGGCAGGGGGTGTGCGGAGTCCCTCAGCCTGGTCTGTGCCCCCTCGAAGTCTGGGACACCTCGGGGGATGTCCACCTGCTGGCTTAAGCCCACTCCCTGGAGGATCGGGCCTAAGCTTGCAGTCAGACATCCCTCTGACAGTCCAGGAACCCTCAGGGGATGTCCACTTGCCAGCAGGGAGCAGGCCTAAGCTGCAGTCAGACAGCACACTGACCACCATGGGGCAGCTCCTGTATTGAGCATCTGCCCCCTGGTGGTCAGTGTGTGTAATAGTGACTAGTCATTCCCAGCCATTCTGCTGTTAAGGTCAATTTGCATATTACCCTTTTATTATATAGGATGTCACCCCAATAAATTCAATATAAAGGGGAAAAAAGAAAGTTATATCTCCCAGTCTCTGTGGGAAGGTAAAAGCCTAACTACCAGAAGCGTCAATTAGCAAACACAGATAGCCTAAACATATTGCATATGGACTCACCTTCCCACCAGTGCCCTCCAGGACTTTTCCAAGAGCTCACCACAGTTAAAAACTCTTCTTTCTTTTGTTTCAGTTGAGTTGAATTCACTCTCTCTCCCATTGCAATAGACTTCATTAGCCTGCCTTGCCTATTTAACTTTGCTCAGTACAATTTTTCTTTGACAACCACAGTAAAGCACTTCAACCATAATGTAGTGGTAGTAACAGCTTGATTAGTAAAATATTCATTGAAGTTTATTGACTCTAGAAGCCAGAAATTCTCAATCAATGGGAATTTCATACATCAGGGGACATTTGGTAAAGTCTAGAGACATTCTTGGTTGTCACAACCTGGTTTGCTCTTGGCATCCAGTGGGTAGAGGTCAGGGATGCTACTCAACATTTACAGGGTACAAGGCAGCCCCTGAACAATGTGGTGCAAATGCTAATAACGCATGCTTGAGAAAACCCACCTTAACATTTAGATTCTTAAGAGCACTCTTTCCTAAGTCTCACCTGCCTAGGTTATGTCAAAAAAGCCTATGCCACAATAAGTTAGATCATAGTTCCTACAACAAGAGAAGGCAATGGAAAAGACTTGTAAACAACCTTCAAAGAGCATATCATTGGGAAAAATGCATAGAACTAATGACATTTACAGAATACTGAATTATTTTCACATCAAATGAGCCCATTTTTCACATGAATATATTGCTAATGATGAGCAGGTTCCTAACTGTGGCAATACGAGCCAGTCACTTAAATCTCAGGCTCAATTTTCTCATGGGCCTCATAGTGCCATTGTAAAAATTTGCCAAATATGATGTATGTTCGCTGCTCAGCCTGGTGTAAGATCTCAGTATGATGATGATTTTAAAACTGAAATAAGAAAGGAAAATAGGAATCCCAACATTGACTACTTAATTAACAAATGAGGAAATAAGTGGCATCTAATTAAGTCCTAAGCTTATCATTTAATCTATTTTGAGACCAAACTAACTCTTCAAACACCATTATTTTTATGAAAATGTAAGATCTAGATAATTTAATCTGTGGGCTCACTGAGTCACTTTGGATTCATAATCACTGAAAGGTATCTAATCCAATAAAAGAGTAATGTGCTAATTGCATCACTCTGCTACATCCCAAGCCACACCCACCAGCCAATCATCGACTATATGTAAATTAACCCAACCAAGATGGTGGCTGGCAGCCACAGAGCTAGAGCAAGCAGGAGGCTTGGTTGCCCAGCAATGAAGGAAGCCAAGCTCCCATCTGCCTTGGCTGGCTGTGGCCTCCACTCAAGGCAACAAAGTTTCGATTATAGAAGATAAATAAATCCCAGATACCTGCTTTCAGCCAGCCTCACTGGGAGCTTGGGTTGCTGCGGGCCATAGCCAACCTGAAAACAGCCATCAGCCCCTCACCCAAGATGGCCACACCCTCATTGGATGAGGGTCTCTGCTGGGAGCCTTGGCTAGCCTGCAAACAGCCATCAGCCCCTCACCTAGGCTGGCCAACACCCAGCAGGACCCCCCACCCTGAGGGGACTTTGGCCAGCCTGAAAACAGCCATCAGCCACTCACCCAGGCTTCCTAGGCACTCCAACGCGACACCCACTCTAATCCGGACCACCCTTCAGGGCAAACAAGCCGGCCCCCACCCTTGCATCAGGCCTCCATCCTATCCTATATAATAAAAGGGTAATATGGAAATTGACCCTAACAGCAGAACCTCTGGAAATGGCTGGTCACTATGACACACATTGACCACCAGGGGGGCAGATACTCAATGTAGGAGCTGCCCCTGGTGGTCAGTTCACTCCCACAGAGTGAGCTCTGCTCAGCCAAAAGCCAGGCTGATGGCTGCCAGTACAGTGGTGGTGGTGGAAGCCTCTCCTGCCTCTTCAGCAGTGCTAAGGATGTCTGACTGCAGCTTAGGTCTACTCCCCTCTGGCAAGTGGACATCCCCCGAGGTCTCCTGGGCTGCCAGAGGATGTCTGACTGCCAGCTTAGGCATGATCTCTCGGGAATCAGGCCTATGCCTGCAGGTAGGCATCTCCCAAGGGATCCCAGACTTCGAGAGAGCACAGACCAGGCTGAGAGACCCCCCCCCCCAGAGTGCACAAATTTTTGTGCACCGGGCCTCTAGTTTCCTAATAAGAATGTAATTAGATGTTTAATTAGCCTGCATAGGCTGATGAACTGCCACTCAGCCATTATCTCCTTTAGAGGTTCATCTCAATCAATTTATATATACAATAGAAATTATGATTAATCCAATATAGGTTAATATATAGATTGCTACCACCTATCACTATCTCACAGACAAAAGAATGACACTTCAACCCCCTTAGAAGAAATACTAAGTTTGCAGATGCTCTCAGCAAGTTAATTTGTTACTGTTAACAGATTACTGCTCTCTACAAAATAACTTAAACAGATTATCTGATTTCCTTTTCATTTACTCAAAAAGCAGTTTTGTAGCAATTATAAAGAACAAGTATAGATGTAATTAACTTGTGACACATTGATCTCATTTTATTTGGCAAGCTCACAATAAAAAAAATTAAACACTTTCCCTCCTCTGCTTTTGCATACAGCTAGAAAATTCATATCAGGACAAACTGACTTAAAATGGTTATATGAAGCTGTAAATGAATTTGCCTTACTTTGTAATGTAAGGCTCTAGTGCATTCTCAACTACACATTGAGTAATAGACCTTAGATATTATGTCTTATTTTTATTTTTCTTGCATTAAGAACTTCTATTATTAATATTTATCTTATACCTTCTTGGCAATGTGCTAAAGATTACCTGAGTATCCTCAGAGCTTTATTTTAAATTTAGAAATGCATTAGTATATGAGAAGTAAAAGCATGAACTCCCTTGTCTCCACTCAATAATTCACTACCAAATCAATATATAAGGAATATTTTAAAACCATCACACTAAAGGAAGCACAGTTCAAAAACAATGGGTGTCTTTCCCTGAAATTTTCTAAACCAATTTTTCTTTCAAATAGGCTTGTCAGCTCCAAACTGAACAGGACTTCGGTTCTAAGATCCTGGGAAATGAAGAATATCTTGCTTCATTTTCTAGTCTATATAAAGTAGAGCAGTATTAAAATTTTTACATTTTTCTCATCTTTATGAGCTCCAGAGGGCATATTTTGGTGACTTCAATATGCTATTCCTTCTTCAACTTTCTCATAAGCTCATTTTCCAATTTTATTCTAAAATTGTGAGTCTAAGAACAAAATCCTAAAAGTGCTAGTCCTCTCTAGTGTACTTTCAAAAAGGGGAACATTAAGTGTAACTTCAGATCATAAGGCTAAGAAAAACTTTTAAGAAATAGGTTTTGAGAGTGGCAAAGCTATAGAATTACCCTTTACAATGACCCTAATATGAAGACAAATGATCTGTTTGGCATTCCATCTGAAAGGGAAAACTTTATCATCTAGAAATCTTCCATAGACATTTTCTGGAAAGACTTTTTTGTAAGGCATTTAGTACCTGTATAGATGTTGATCTAACTAAAGCCAGCATGTTAGTTTTTGGGGGGAACAAGATCATTAAGTAGATAAGTGTGTTAACAATTTAATCAGTTGCTCTCATCTTTGGTTGTGAATCATTTCTGAAACTTTTAAATACTAGGATACCCAGACTTCCCCCAGATCAATTAGATCAGAACATCTAGGCTGGGAACTAGGCATCAGCGTTTCATAATGTTCCTCCCAGAGATTTCAATATGCATTCCAAGTTGAGAATCAATGTTTTAAAGAAATAAAAGATTTCATTACAATAGTCATGATAGCAGAGAGTTAAAAGAAATACTTAGATATATTTTCATAATTGAAAGTGTAATTGATTAGAGTAGGAGAATTACCTTTCCACCCCTTGAAATAACATTTATAATGAGGTTTAAAGCCACTATTGAAATAGGTTTTTATATTTTTGTACTTTTCCTTATAATAATCTAGCAAAACACAGATCATTTCTATATGTGTATATTTCAGTTGATGCAATGTGATTGGCATAGCCCTTTATAAGACTACTAGAGGCCTGGTGCATGAATTCGTGCACAGGTGAGGACCCTCGGCCTGGCTGGCCAGCTGTCGGGGAGGGACCGTGGGAGGCTGGTCAGCCATGAAAGGTTGCTGTAGGAGCACACTGACCACCAGGGCGCAACTCCTGTATTGAGCGTCTGCCCCCTGGTGGTCAGTGTGCATCACAGCAACCAGTCATTCGTTCGTTGGGTCGTTTGGTTGTTTAGGCTTTTATATATATAGATAACAAATGATGGTTAATATTTCAACCCATTCAATTGATTCTAGGTGAAATAAAAGATTCGGTCACTGGTTAGGCAACTTTTTCCCTCAAAGCAGAACAGTAATATGAAATCTGGCCTAAGAATATCAGAATAAAACAGAAGAAATAACTTTTCATTAAATCTTGTTTAAAAGTACCATGACAAGTATACTTATGAAAAAAAAATGGGGACAAAGGTATCTGACATTATCCTCAGAAATCCAGCACCCTTCTATCAGAGTTACCTCAGAATAGGCAAAAGAGAGAGCTGTCCAAGTGGCACACAATGTCCATTTTCATGATGTTCAGAGCATTCCATGGCTAAAACAAAAGCTTAACAACCCAGGCCAGTAAGTGGAAAGGCCCTTTGTAAACAGTACTGTGATTTATAAGTGCTAGTTAATAATATTACTACTGCTGTTTCTTGGTTCCTGTGAAAATTTAAATGCTTGTTTTATTAGAAAAATGCTTAATTAGGTAATAAATCTCAAGAAAAGGCACTGTTCCAAGTCAGATTCATTTTTATCTCTACCATTCTGTGCAATAAGCATATTTAAAGAAATTCCTAAAGGGATTCAGCTAGTGGAGGAAGCAAGAGCAGCTGACTAAACCTTGCTGTCAGCTTTAATTCACACAAGGTCAACCCAGTTGGCCATCGTCTGCAATAAGGAAACTCACCACACCTCCTGGTTGTTATGAGGGTACTCAGAGAAGTGTCCCCTGCCTCCTTTGGTTGGAAGGGAGCACCCTAAGGATCTCAATTCAAGGATTGCAACTTGAAAATTTAATCCCAGGTGATAGCTAAACACTAAAGAAATACTGGAAAATAATAACAACAGCAAGCCAATTTAACTCAATGTGTACTGTCTGTCCTAAAAAGGAGCAACACAAACACGATACTGTATGGGACTTAAGTATAATCCTTACTATGTGCCAAGGATTGGCCTAAGTGCTCTAAATACATCAGCTCATTTATTCCTCACAATAACCTATGGACTCAGCACTATGATTATCTTCTTTGACAGATGAAGCCCAGAGAGAATAGGGCACCACCTGCCCAAGGTCAATGCTGGAGCTAGGATTCAAATCTAGGCAATCAGGTTCTAAAGGTCGTCACAATGTTTGTTTTCAGTTTTCAGTGAAGCCAGGAAAAAGACTGTATATTTTTTGTCGGAATTCTGCCAATTGTAAGTATGCCTTTGTGTTTGATATCTTATCTTCCTTTTGCTCCTCCAGATCCATACCCCATGCTTTTCTACCTTGCTCTATGCACCAGAATCTGGCTAATATGGAAAGCACCCAATGGGCTTCTGGTTGGGATGGCAGCAGTTGGAGGCAAGAGGTCAAAGGGAGAGTAAGGTCAGGTAATTATTTTCCTGGTTCCCTCAGTCTGGTCACTACTGGTCAGTTACAACCTTCTGTGGAATTGGCAGGTGTGGTCAAATGACTCATTTCTCCACCTCTCCCTTCCTCTGCCCTAAACCTCTAGACATAGCAATAGCTCACAGCTGTTACAATTGCTGGGACACCAAACTATATGTGTTATTTTCCCTAAGCCCTGACTACACCTTTATAAACAGAATTTTATTAAACTTTATTCAAATCATCATCCCAGGAATCTGAGCAGAGAATTGATTTCTCCATCTAGGTTATATATGACTAGCCAAAATATTCACCCTCACTATCCCCACTTTCTAGTTTCTGCACAACAGGTCCAGGAAATAAATTCTACAGCTGCCCCCCCCCCCCAAAAAAAAAATACAGTATACCTATTCTGAGCATATGTGAAAATTATTTTTCTTTTTTCACAGGGTTTTTTTTTGTTGTTGTTGTTGTTATTGTTGTTTTTGTTGTTTTTGTTGTTGTTTTTTGGTAAGAAACCAGGAATTGAGGTCTACAAATAGAACAGCATTTTTATTCTAATCATAGTCAAAGATTCTATTAAAAACATCTTGAATGTCAAACAGCAGGACAGTAACAGATCTACCCCATTGGGTGTTAGTCTCTGAGTTGAATAAGTTAATGGAAGCTTTAAGTGTCAAAAATCAGACACTTAGCCTAATTAAATACAGAAACATCTCATGCCATACAGCTGATAACACTAGCTAGAAAGTTGGCTTCCTAGAACCAAGTAGTAAAATATATCCAGGAAATGTGATTCCATGGGGTAGAAAGAGACCAGGTGCATCCTTGTTTTTCCTTTCAATCCAATTAGCCATTTATCAGACACAATGCACATTTATAACTATGTCCCAAACAAAAGCATAGAGCATCGGAACTGAACTTAACATCTCTTCTTCAAAACATCTGATCTTGGCAATTACTGTAACAGCCCACCTCGTGTTAAGAATGTATGTTACTTCTACTGAAGGGATGTGAAAACAACACACTGAGCCATAATTCAAAAAATTATATATATGATTACCCACTTACTCCTCTTCCCTAATCCATCTTAACGGTGTTGACAACTCCTTTCTGTTCCACTCCTGGTTTCCATGTGGAAAATCTAGCTTTTTGATACATTTTTGTTGGCTTGATTAGAAAGAAGCATTTCCTTTTACTGAGCCTTGATGTTTGCAAAGTTAAATTGTGTGTGTGGGGGGGGGGCAATAATTACTCACTGTCTTTGCTTACAAACATTATTAGAGCTGAGACCTCCTACTGAGAGCTCCATCATCAGAATGTGACACACAGGTCTTAAAGCTGAGTGTGCACAACTACCAGTGGGATGTGTGTGTTACGTGCACAGAGTCAGCTCCGACTCCTGGTGACTCTATGAATGAGTGATGTCCCTGATGTCATGTCCTCAACAACCCTGCTCAGATCCTACAGCTTATTTTATGGAGTCAATCCATCCTGTATTTGGTCCTCTTCTTTTTCTGCTGCTTTTTGTTTCTCTCAGCATTATTGTCTTTTCCAAAAACCCTGCCATCTCATGATGTGCCTGAAATAGGACAGTGTCAGTTTTGTCAGTTTTGCCTCCAGCAATGTTTCAGGCTTAATTTACTGTAGAACACACTTGTTCATATTTCTAGTGGTCCAGGACCAGTGGGATAGATACAACAAACTGACATTTCTCTGAATTAGTGTTTCATAAAACAATACATGGATGCATAATACATTAACCCATCATAGCAATAAGTATTTAGGGAGTCTCTTGGGGTATTTCTGGACTGGAAGGAAACAATGACCATGACCATAGAATAAAAGATAGGAATCCTATATCTTTCTTCTCTAATTCTAGCTCTAACACCAGTTAATGTGTGACAACAGAGCTCCCCCACCATACTAAAATGACAACAATCTATATGACCTGGCTCACATAATTCTTTCCCACAATGATTAGGGCTAGGCTGTGTATCTAAAAAGATATTACAGAAATGATGGGTGTGACTTCCAAGGTTAATTCATGAAAGCCATTTGGCTTCTGACTTTCTCTTGTGTCACTCAATCTGGGAAAAACCAGTTAATTCATGGAACAGCCCACATAGCGAGGAACTGAGTCCTCTTACTGAGAGCCAGTACCAATATGATTAAGTTGTCTTAGAAGCACATCTCCATAGCCCAGTCAAGCCTTCAGATGAATGGAACTCCAGCTGGCATCATAACTGTAATGTTATAAGAGATTCCAAGCCAGTATCATTCAGCTAAACTACTCCTAAATTCTGGGTCTATAGAGGCTGTATGAGATATTAAATGTTTGCTGCCATATCCTTAAGGATTTTGGGATCATTTACTACATAACAATAGATAACTAAAATACTCTTCATTCTGATTTTCTACTCTACATAAGGTTTATCTTATATGTGTATATTTCCTTTTCCCAACCCTGACACACACATATCTGTATTCCAAACAACCCCCCCCACACAGGAGTATAGTAAAATATATAGGTTATGCACACTCTGATAATGGCACAATTTTAAATAATTAATGCTATATACATGTCCATAGTTGCCTAATCCATAGTTTATCTGTAAAAGTCTTTATCCAAGAAATTATTTACAAAAATTAATACTGCATGTTTGATTTTTATAATGTATATAAATCTAATTTATTTGCAACTCAGTAGATCATGCCATTGTATAGTAGCATAAAAAAAACTGGTGATATCATTTTGTTACACAGAGAGTTATAAGTAGTGAGTTAATATCCTGACATTAACTCCTTCATTAACTGCCAGAATTGAGTCATATTATCTCAGCTGGTATTGAAATAAATGAGTAAGATGGTTAAGAGGAACATCTGGCTGAAATATTGCAAAGGTCTAGTTAGTGCATTTAAACCAAGTATGGGTGTCTTCAGCTGAAGTAAAATTCCAAACAATTATTCATTGTCACTTTCCTATGAGTCATCATGATTTTATACAAAAAAATGTGAAAATATTAACAATGCCAGAAGCACCTGAAGCAGATAAATATATCATTCTTTCCCACCTGTCTTCTTCTCTATATAAAAACAATTTATCATTCACAGATCAGATCAATTTTAAAACACAGTAAAATTAAAGAAACATATTTACTGTTCATATCACTATATTTCTAAGACTAAAATAAAAAAAAACAGATTAAAAAATCACATTCAAAAATCTTTTGGATACTTGTAGAACATTTTTAGTAAAATCACTTAAGAATTGTTTTCTGTATGAGATCCCAACATAAAAAATAGGCCTAAAAACACAGGTTACTTCCTTAGGCTTGATGTGAAATTCTCATAGAAAAATTAGGATTCTAAAAAACCTAAGTAACATGAAAAGCACTGAATTGTATTTCAAACGAAATTTTACTCTATACAAATTTTACTCTATGCAAAGGGCAGGAATTTTTTTTTAGATGAGCTCATAAAATAAATTTTTTAGAGTTGTAAGAATTAGAGAAAAATTAAAAATGCAAAAGAATGATATTCAAATGTTTTATCCTTAAACACAGCAGAGTTTTACTAAATATAGGGTGGTATAAAGGTAATGGTTATGGAATGAGAAAGACAATGTGCTTTTATGAAATGCTCATATGATTAAGGGTTAACTCAATAATTCTTAGCACTAGATATTACATATCTAATTATAAAATTTTATTTGACACTTACACTTAATATCTGTATTTAATACCTTTATAAATTATCAAAAGGGCAGGAATGAGGGACATTCCCTTCTGTTATTGAGTTGGCTGACAGCATCTTAGGTATGGTTCAATAAAAAATAAATCAAAAAATTTTTTGTTTAATCAATTTTATTTATAGTATCAAAATTATATCCTGGTGAACCAAGGAACTTATATATACCTAGTAATTACAAATATATAAATAAATGTATTCTTTAATCAAAATTGTGACTGGACATATGCTTAATATAATTTCAAAAGGGTTATTTTACTCTGAGAAATCACTGATTTAATTCTGAGAAATGTTATGTATTGGATTGTATTTACTTCTGATATAATAATATAAAGCTATTATTTCTCTTCAGGTATCTCAGAATATCTTTTGAAATGAATGAATGAATAAATAAAAAAATTTTCAGCAATTAATTCTGGCAATGTTTTTGCATGAATATACTCCATTTGTTTGAAAACTACTTATATCCTTATATTGGTCTTTGTGTTTCTTACTTGGCTTTTTACTTACATAGAGAATTGTATTCAAAAACTACTTTTACTACTTCCTCCCTCTCAAAATCTACATTGAGTATAATATCTGCATAATAATTTCTCAGAAAATCAAACTTGTATATCCACTGCATGCCTAGCTAAAAGGAATAAGACTTAGGTCCTGACATCAAGGATATGTAAAATATAACCAGAGAAATCAAGTTAAATTATATGAAACAATTAAGGAGAATTAAGTGCTATGATGTATAACAGTGTTTCCCAAAAGATCCAGATGTTAATAGATGTTTCATTTTTTTAAAAAGTCTCCCATGGTCAAGTAAATTTGGGAAATAGTTCTGAAGACATTACTCTCTTGGCAATTCACAATGTCCATTAGCATATGAAAGACTAAAAACTTTTTCAGCAGAGAATATGGTTGTACTTTGATTAACCCGGAATATTCAAAATTTCTTTAACCATTGAAGCCTTAGTTAATATGTTCTATTTTGATCATGAAAAATTCATAAATAAAAAGAAAAAATAACACAAGCATTTTTCCACATTATTTTAATAAGCATTAGCATTTTGCCATATTTGGTTCAGATATTTTATTTTATTTTATTTTTATTTTTTTTGAAGCAGAAGTATCTTTATTTTTTAGAAGAGAGAAAATAAAAATGTAAATAACCTTTTAAAATAGTTATCTTTCTCTAATAATCAAGATTTGAAAATTAAAGCAAATGATGCATCATTATATACCAACTAAATTACAAAAATGTTTGAAATAACACTCAGTGGTAACACAGTATTTTAATCTAAATAATAATAAAAGATTACTTATACAATTAAGGCCATGCCATCTCCTTTTCTTTCTTCCTTCTCTAGAGATTATCATCATTCTAAAATTGGTGTATATTCTTTTTTTGTTCATATATTTATTTTGACCCATATATTTGTATCCGTAGATAATATTTAGGATTTGTGTGTTTCAAATTTACAAAAATAATATCATTTTTGTATACATAATTTATGAATTTGGTTGAACATTATGTTTATGAGATAGATCGGCATAAATAAACAAATGGGACTATATCAAAGTAAAAAGTTTCTGCACAGAAAAAGAAACCATCAATAAAATGAAAAGGAAGCCCGCTATATGGCAGGACATATTTAGCAATGATACATCTGAAAAGGGGTTAATTTCTAAAACATATAAAGAACTCATACAACTTAGCAAAAGGAAGGCAAACAATTCAATTAAAAAATGGGCAAAGATAATTCTCCAAAGAGGACATACAGATGGCCAAGAGACATATGAAAAATGCTCCAAGTCACTAATCACCAGAGATGCACAGTAAAATGACAATGAGGTTAAAGAGAGCAAACCTACTGGGAATGAATAAATAAATACAATGGCAATGAGGTATCACCTCACACCTGTCAGAATGGCTGCCATCAACAAATCAACAAACAAGTGCTGGCAAGGATGTGGAGAAAAGGGAACCCTAGTGCACCGCTGGTCAGAATGCAGGCTGGTGCAGCCACTATGGAAAATAGTATGGAATGTCCTCAAAAAAATTAAATATGGTACTGCCATTTGATCCAGCGATCCCACTTCTAGGAATATATCCTAAGAAACCTGAAACACCTGTCAGAAAGTATTAATATATACAATCTTATATTCATAGCAGCACAATTGACAATAGTTAAAATCTGGAAATAGCCAAGTGCCCATCAGTAGATGACTGGATAAAAAAAGCTATAATATATTTACACAATGGAATACTATGAGGCTATAAAAAAGGATCTCTTACCCTTTGAGACTGCATGGGAGGACCTGGAGAGTATTATACTAAGAGGAATAAGCCAGTCAGTGAAAGACAAGTATTGCATGTTCTCACTATTATGTGGAATCTAATGAATAAAATACCCTGACGAGTAAAATAGATCAGACATATGTAGAAGCATGGAACAGACTGACAGTCTCAGAGGGAAGTGGAGGGGAGGGGGAGAATAACTGGGGAGGTGGTTGGGGAGGGGAAGAGATAAACCAAAGAACTTAAAGGCATATATGCATAACCCATGGACACAAACAATAGTGCTATGAAGGTGTGGGGATGGGAGGTAGGTAGGGTAAAGGTGGTCATTGGGGAAAAATGGAGGGCATCTGTAATACTTTCAATAATAAAGAAAATTTTTAAAAAATAAAACAAAATTTTTAAAAAGAGAGATCCACAATAATGCTGTAGATTTAGTTCATTTGTTTTAATCCAGGAATTGTGTTCTTTGTAAAAATACACCACAAAAATTAATTATTCAACAACCTATTTAAAATATGTGGCTTGTTCCCAATATTTTTCTGTTACAAATGTGTGGTGAACATCCTTGTATGTAAATCCTTGGATGTATATTGAAGAGCTGTTCTAATGTATATGAATAAAAGTGGAATTAGTAAGTCATAGGTATGCATATTATTAACATTAGTAGAAATTTCAAACTTCTCTCCAAAATAACTGAACTCATTTATATACCAGCCATCACACTGCAGGAATTTCCAGGCACTCACATCTTTGCAGTTACTCAGACATGACTTTGTACTAATCTGATGTGAATGCATTTATATTGTGCTAATGCACAATGCTAACTCCTCTTATTTTTTTTAATATTTTTAGAAAGAATATTTTAAATATTCTTAAAATATTTTTTAAAATATTTTTAGAAAGAGTGGAAGTGAGCAGGAGAGAGAAATATCCATGTGAGAGGGAAACACTGACCTGCTGTCTCCTGCTCTGCCCTTACCAAGGATCAAGCCCACAAACTCATGCATGTGCCCTGACCAGGAATTGAACTGGCAACCTTTCATAAACATCTTATAAATAAAAGGCTAATATGCAAATTGACTGAAGAGTGGAATGATCAGTCTCTATGACACACACTGACCTCCAGAGGGCAGATGTTCAATACAGGAGCTGCCTTCTGGTGGTCAGTGTGCTCCTACAGGGAGAGCATCACTCAGCCAGAAGCTGGGCTCACAGCTGGCGAGTGCAATGGTAGTGGTGGGAGCCTCTGCCACCTCCGCAGCAGTGCTAAGGATGCCCAACTGCTGGTTTAGTCCCACTCCATGGTAGGACAACCCCTAAGGGCTTTCAGACTACAAGAAGACACAGGCTGGGCTGAGGGGCCCCTCTGAGTGCACGAATTTCGTGCACCGGGCCTCTAGTATTTTCATAAACATATTGGCCATCTGACTTGCCTCTTTTGTGAATTGTGAAGATTTGACAGCATCAATTATATATTTCCTAAACTATTCCTTCATTGTTCAAATCAATGCAAATGCTTCCCCTGGTTTATGGCTTAATTATCATTTTGTTTATAATTTCTTGTGGTGTATTTTGAGAGGTTTTTATGCTTATCAGTTTTACAAAGTTTACCCTTTGGTGTCTTTTGTCCTAAAATTTTCAAAGTTTATTTTTTATATTGAAGATTTTATTCCATCTGGTATTTATTGTGTCAAACAGGCATTTAATATTCTCAGCGACATTTCTTGATTAATCTATTCCCTCCATATTGATTTCCAGTGCCCAGCATTAGAAACTAAGTCTTTGCAATAGAGAGGATATCATTAGCAGTTGAGGCAAGGGAGATGGTTCACTATTGCACAGACATAACTATACATGAGGGACTGCATGACTGAAGTGGTCTTCAGATAGGATCTGAATACCGCATGGACATGAGACATAGGTGTCAGAAAGAACTTCATTTATTTCCCTTCCGTAACACTTATTGCAAGGGAATTTATCTTGCTTGAAATGAATTTCTTCTTTGGTAAATGGAGACAATATGGATTGTCTAATAGTATTATTTAGTGAGATATATATTTAAAAAGTGGTTACTATAATGGCTTGTATACAATAGGTGTTCAAAGTTTCTAGTAGTAATTGTACTTTTTGCTGTTGTTCGTAATACTAGTAAGAGTGGTAGTGGTGCCACTCTTAGCAGTTGTTAATTTGAAAATATGAAACCAACATGAAAGAAATTCCTAGGAAAAGAAATTCCTAGGAACTGGACTACTGTCTGACTATACTAGTAAAGGTAAGGATTAGCAATGACTCCATGCTGGGGTTTGGAGGACACGATGAAAGAGGAATTGAAGATACCATTTTAGGTTAAAGGTTGTCACAGTGTGGCTCTATCAGCAGCAATTCTTGAGAACTTACTTGCTAAATAGGCAACATCAGGACTCCAGACCTACTCAGACACTCTGACTGACGGGAGGCCCAGGAACCTGTGTTTTAACAACCTCTCCAGCCCCTTCCTTCCCAGGTTATTGGGATGCAGGCTCAAGTTTGAGACCCACTGGTTTGGAACAGGATGAGTAAGTAGGGATGCTGAGGAAGACGGTGAACCAGGTACATGAGAAAATGTCAGAGCTAAAGATGTAGATTTCTCAGTTAAAGAGCTAAAATTCTCTCCCGATTATTGGTTGTATTTTACTGAATGGCTTCCTGATCCCAGAGTCATTACTCAGCTTTCAAGTTCTCCTTGCAGCCCACCTACTCAGCAAAGCACTGCCAAGTTTGCAACCCTTAATCACTCTCCGTCCTTCCCACAACCTCCCTCCTACAGTTCTCCTGCTTTGAGCTTGGCAGCTCCTCAGGGAAGGCAATTTGTCTGGCACAATTTCATCTAACATGAAATGTCATGTACACTTACAGAGCTTTATAAATAATAAATGAGGGTAATAATGGCCTAGAACCCACCTTTAATAGTAGGAATCCCTGGTCATTAAATATAAAACAGTTACCAACGGTGTATATATATGTCTAGTGGCCCTTCCCTGGTCCCTAAAAGGCAGAAGTCTGCAAAGAACATGCTGTCTGTATTATTTAAGGGCACTTTTCTTTCAAAAACCAATTTCCTCTTAAATCCAATAGGTGTAAGAAGAGAGAGAGAGAGAGAGAGAGAGAGAGAGAGAGAGAGAGAGAGAGAGAGAGAGAGAGAGAGAGAGAGAGGTGAACAATAGCCAGCCACAGAAAACATTTACCACTTTTCAGATTTCTCCATGATATCTTGGAGGGAGTTTTATTGATCCTTCTGTAGAAATGGAGGTGGAGAAATAATGAGAGATCTTATTATAATAGCCTACCCAGAGACCTGAGCAGCGAATTAATTTTGGCTATAATATGTCAATTCCAACTGCACAAGAATCAGCTCCACCATGGCGACAAGTATCAACTGTGTAGGCCTCTCATATAAGCAGACGTACCATGGCCCGCTTGGGAACAGGACACCTATGAGAGTACCACCAGCATTTCACACTAGTGCCGACTGCCTTGTAACATCTGGGAATCCATGTTTAATAAAAACGCAAAATCAATCTTCAGGAACTTGAAACATGGCCCTCCTATGATTTATGAAAACAAGATAATTCTGATGTGTTTCTTATTGTGGTTTTCCTTTTGCTTTATAATTTGTATATCGCATGTATGCACACATGCTAACTTAAAATCTGTAAAATCTATAGGATAGCATGTAAAATGTAGACCAGTAAAATATATCTTATATCTTCACTTTAGGGAGAGAAAGAAGGAAACAAGTATTCAGGAAGAAGCCTCTGCTCAACTTTTCAGTTGAAAGATATTTGCATCAGAATGAATTGGTTTTCCTGGAAATTAATTCTGTGACTTAGGAAAGTCCTTGGATATCAGTCAGAAGAATGATGAATCTTATATAATCAAAACATGCTTATCTAGCATCAAAAATTTGAAATGGTGTTAGGCAAATCCGCTGCATGCGGCTGCTTGTGTACAGTTGTGTAGTCTATAAGAAGCAATTTATCTTTTATGAGTCCAAGTTGATGATGTAGCTTTGGGCATTATTACAGCATGATTTATTGTTATCTAACCCACACCTGAGAAAAAATGGCACTGTCATCTGAACAGAATAAAATTTCTTTTGAGTAGATTTTTTAACAAGCCTGTATGAAGGTCACAATTTCACCATCTCAGTCAAGGGGGATGATCACATGAAGTAAGTCAAGACACTCGTCAGAGGTGGGCTGTTCCTCCATAAAGGAGCCAGAATTTTCTAGTGACATCTACAAAAGTCAGTTCTCAGGGTTTTTTTTTTCAAAATATTGATATTAAAGCATGGTTGATTCAGCTGAATAGGACTAATACGCACATACATGATTCCCTCACTTATTAATGCATGAGAACATTTTTAATAAATGCTAATTTTGTTTTAATTTACTTTTATGTCAATACCAGACATTAAACATCCTAACTCAGGCTGCACTAAGAACAGACATCAGAAAAATTTCTGAATATCCAATTTCTACTTTCAATTTATCACCATATTAATTTTATTTTTTAATTATTATTAAGATATATCCACTTGTCCCATTGCCCCCACCACCACCCTGGTCCTAGCTGGAGTCCTCTGTAGCCCAACAGTGACAATACTCTCCCACCTGGCCTCTGCATCCATCTTGCCAAGCTCTTATCTTTCTCCGCAAAGGAATCAGATGATCTTCTTCAAAACTCAAATCGCATATTTTCCCTCAGCTTAAAAACTTGCAAGGGCTTCTAATGGTTCAAAGGATCATGAAAAACAACTGAGGACCTGCAGAGGCTGCACTGGCCTCTCTATCCTCTGCAGCAGAAGTCTCCAGCTCTGACTGCTCTTGGCTCTGCCTCTTCCAAACTAGTTCCGTACTTCCTCTTCCTCCCCTCCCCCCAGGGCACTTAGCTATCATTCTCTCTTAGTTCACCTTGATCCATAAGGTCCCTGGCCATTCTGCTTTTTTTTTTTTTTTCAGGGAACATTTCCCTGACCATCCCACTCCATCCCAAACAAACCAGATACCCCTATTATATGCTCGAATCATCCCATGTTCCTCTAGCTCCTAGCTCTGTAGGAGGTAGCTACTTTGAACTAATCTGTGCAATTACCTAATTAATGGCTGTCTTCCTCACCAGTTAATTAAAGCACACCAGCCTGTCACAGAGTAAGACAGTCATTCACTAACAATTTGTTAAATACCAGATGTACATATACATTATTTACAAGACAAAATAAAAGAAACATTTCCTTAAAGTTAGAAGAATAGCAGTGAAAATGAAATATACCAAAATACTTGAGTAAAACTGAAATGTACTTAGACATCTAGAACTTTAAACAATTAACTGTCATTGTGAAATGGATAAGAGGGTTGAAGGAAAAGAGGGTTGATAAGTTCAGATCTTTTATTTTACTCAAAGGCCATTCATCCGTTGACCTGCTGCCTCTTGGGCTTTCAGAACACCTCACAATGTTGATTTGCTGTATGTTAGCAGTTGTGAATCATAATGGTAAGCATTAGATTTTTTATATTTGTACTACGAGAGAGATCAGAATGCCAATAACTAATGCACTTAAAAAGCAAATGAAATGCATGTCAAAAACAGCCTCACAAAATAAGTGAATCAGAAAATCATTTCAGTGCAATGGTGCCCAAAATTATAGATCTAAAGAGTGATTGTGCCCTTCACCCTTTTATCTTTGGAGGACAATGTTCAAAATGTATTATAAAGTATCATCCATCTTACAATCTGGATCAGCCGCTTCTGTTGTATGAACATATACACAAGACAAATGCTCTCACTGTTCCATAGCAAGGCTCTACATAAAAGACAGTCTACTTTCAGAACAGCATGGGACAGATTTGTGTATTTCTAGGACTGAACAGTGACTCTTCATCTGATCTTTATCTGGTTTAAAGATTCAAAACAAGGAGCTTGCAACCATTTGTCTTGATTTTTAACAAATAGAAACCAAAGTTGCCCTGGATTCTAAAATGTACCAAAATAATTCTGAAAAAAAGCACAAAACACAAATAGACATAATGTCGAACTTTAGTCCTAGTTTACCCAACAACTTCCTATGAACATAGTGAAAACTGTTGTTGACATTTTTAAGGAGTAAATCTATTTTCAATTGCTCAGCTCTATTGATATATTATACTTCTACCAGTACATAAATAGATTTAAAAAAAGCTATGTTATATTTACACAATGGAATACTATGCAGCTGTAAAAAATAAAAAGAAGGATCTCTTAGCCTTTGAGACAGCATGGATGGACCTGGAGACTATTATGCTAAGTGGAGTAAGCCAGTCAGAGAAAGACAAATATCACATGATCTCACTTACATGTGAACTCTAATGAACAAGATAGACACAGAGACATGGAAGCAGGAATAAATGTCACAAGGAAAGATGGGAGGGTGGGCAGGAAGAGATTATCCAAAGAACTTATATGCCGAGCCCAGGGACACAGATAGTAGTTTGGTGAAGGCCTGGGGTGGGACCGGAGTCTGGTCTGTGGGGACAAAGTGGAGGAAGGAGGAGTGGGGGACATATCATAATACCCTCAACAATAAAAGGTAAATTTTAAAAATGACTAGACTTAGATAAACAGTTGGATTTTCAAGAACAAAGGCACGGAAAAAATATAATAAAAATTTCACCTGACCTCTTTATCAAAAGGCTTGAACAAATAAAATAATGTGCTCAGAGAAGTGGCAGGAATATGGTCCATTTTTAAGAGCTGTGAAGACAACTCATGAACATGCAAATCCCCCATTTGCCTCTTTGAACACATAGGTAGAACCAGGCTACTGTGGTAGCCACAGTGCCCGTCACCAAATATTTTCTTTTTGTTTTCCGTTCTGTGCACAGTGGGATTGTATTTCATTAGGATGGCATGGCCATGAACTTGCTTGGGCTGACAAAATGTTAGAAGTTATGGGTGTCACTTGGGGTGGAAGCTTTGACAGCTAGTGCACAATCTGCAAGGTTCCCACCACCACCGCACTGGCGTTGCTGCAGGTAATAGAAATACCTTCATCCTAAGCCTCCAATTGTCAAGGCATGGATTAGAGCCCCAATCAACCTGCTGTGGATGTGGATCATCAGTGAGAAACATGCATTTGCTCATTTAAGCTTTTAAAAGTTGTATTTGTTCATTTTTCTAGCATAACCTAGCCCATCCTGAATTATATATACTTGCATACTCAAGTTATTAAAAATAATTTCAAATTTCACATGGATACATTTTTATTCATTTACTTATTTATTTACTTATATTAATATGAGCATCATAGAATAAAAGAGGCTCAGATATGCAAGAATTGAAGAATGTCATCAAAATTCAGTTCATTAACATTTCTTACTCTGTGGCTTTATTGTAATTCCTTTTATGCTTTTTAACCTGAGAGAGGAAAACTATGTATTTTTGTAATCATCTAAGAGAAAATATAGCACTTATATGTTATTCCAAGGGAATAGCAAAATTTACTGGTCACTGAAAACAGCCCCATTTTGTTCTTAAAATACATTCCTTGTGGTAAGTAAAGATTTATTCTCTAGTGTTTTCCAATCTAATGCCTTTGCTTATTTAAGCTTTTAAAAGTTAAAATTGTTGGTTTTTCTAGCATAACCTAGCCCATCTTAAATGGTACATATTTAAAATATCTAAAAGAACATCTGTCTTCATACGTTGTCTAAAAGTATGTATCATCTTGAAGGCTTGTACAAATGACTACACTGGTGCATAAATTGTGTAGCAACACCAAACATTAGGAACACCGTGACTCAGTTCAGATTCAACAGGAGGCTCTGAGCACCTGGAGCACATCTTTTGTTTGCTGTCTGACTATGTTCCTTAAGTTATGTAATAACTCAGGCACAGAGAAAAGCTGGGGGAGAGTTTAGTTCATCCACCTACAGAGTAAGATCCATCTTTTTCTTGCTTCCTGGTAAATGTCAACAATTTTCACATCATTTTAGCAAAAACAAAATTCCAAGCAGGACTCAGGCCATTTACTACCTGTTCCTGTGCCCATGGCAGATCTCCAGACTTTTCCTAGGAGAGCCTGTATATGAGAGCAAGCTCCATGGCAGGGCAGCAAAAGTGAGCAGGGTGCTTTGCCAGGATCACTATTCTTGGTTTATTCAAAAGAAAAACAAAGTACTCTCGGGCTAATAATACCCTTACTTCAAGGGATTGTGAGGATAACGTGAGTTACTCCATACAAATTGTAATTGTTATATGGTAACAATAATAATGATAGTTTGCAGGGTTATTGATATTATGATTTCATCAATATATTATATGTGTATATTTCCCAAGTTCAATTCTCAATCATCTTTTTCCTACTCCACACTTTCCTTCCATGGAAATCTCATTTACTCTATGGCTTCCATTATCAACTTTAAAATAAGATCCCTAAATGTACATACTCACCCATAATTTCCAGGCTGACTTTCCCATTCCCTCTAGAACATTTTCAACTGTATGTCTCATTGTTTTCTCAAACTCCTTATGCCTACATCATGCATCATATCCTCAGCCCAGGACTGGCCTTACATCTGGGTGAGGATGAGCCTTGTCTTAGGGCCTGATATTGTGGGTTTTCTCTATCCCCTCTCTAACTGCACCCCTCTCCCCCAGAGCAAGAAATTTGCAAACCATCACTATATAACTATATTATAAATGCCCTATTTTTCCCAAGGGCAAGCAAAATTACTGACAAATTAATTGCATAAAACTAAATTTCCCAATTATCTGTCCAAATTTTAAAATAAATAGTTAATTCTTGATTCATGAAATCTAACAAGGCCTTATATTTAATATTTCTATAAACAATGCAGGCTGATTTTCTAAGTCTTATTTCTGTGCCTTAATAATTAGCTTTCCTCCTTCTCTCCATTTTCCACTTCAAAAATCGTTACTGATTTAACTCCTAAAAGCTGGAATTGAACTATTCCTAAGCAGGAAAAAGATAAATGACCATTAATTCAACTGATAATTAAACACCTGAAAATCCCAGGAGGCTGTATTATCATCATTTTCTGCCTTTCTACAATTAAGAATTTTATTTCCCTCTAAGTGGAAAAATTATTTTCTTAAATCAAAAGAAGTGGCAACTGCACATAGAGTAGTGTGCCCTGGCATTTCTAGAGGTGAAGTCGCCTCTCTCTGCACTTCACCAAACAGCTCCTATCAGAACTTACTCAATCTAGGCAACACCAAGTATGATGGGAAGGGGCTACGTCCGAATCCTCTGTCATTGATGACCTTGACTCTAAGGCAAAAGAATCAAGGTTGGGGGAGCTGCCAATGATTTTCTTTTTAGGCCCTGACAGGGATCTGCCAGGTCAATTAGGCAGGTCGCTTAAACTTTTTTCAGACTTCACTTTCCTCCTCTCTCAAATGCATTGGCCTCTCACATCTGAAACTCTGTTCCTATGTAAGGGAGCTCTCACTTTGTGGGAACTTTAAACACATTATGAACCGGGTTTTAAAAATGAGAGTTCAGTATGCTTCTCTCCATTGTCATGTGTGTTATGATTCATGGGATCATCCGATTTTGGAAAACACATTGATGGAGCTTGAGAATATCATGCTAAGTGAAATAAGTCAGATGGAAAAAATGAAGAACCATATGATTTCACTCATATGTGGGATACAATACTTAGAGTAACAAAAGAACAAATAAGACAAACAAAAACTCATAGACACAGACAACAGTAAGGTGGTTATGAGAGGAGATGAGGATGGGAGGGAGGCAATAAAGGGAAAGATCAAATATATGGTGAAGGGAGGATATGTGACTTGATTGGTATATAATAGATGATGTATTATAGATCTGTACACTTAACATCAACATAATTTTATTAATCAATGTCACCCCAATAAATTTATGTTTAAGATGAAATGTAACAAGTGTATTTTTTTTAAAAAGACAGCAGCTAACCAAGTAAAACCGCTTGAGTGACGAAATAAAAGCTGTGGTACCACTGATCCACTGGGAGAGCAACAGCACACCGGGCCTTGGCCATCTCCAATTAATTACGTTCTGTAAAAGCCTCCATTTCCGCTTATAGATCTGCACCTTCCAGGATATCTCATGCTCTTTCTCATTCACAGTTTCCTCAATGGTCCCTTTCTTCCTTCAGAGTTGCCCCATTTGTCTAGAAAATCCCTACACCTACCTGCAAATGCAATTCACCTCCTTCTAAGAGCCCACTCTGATCACTCCCAGGAAGGAGACAATGTAGGATAAAGTGTGTGTTTTACAGGTAATTATTCATACGCCTGCCTCTCCTGCTAGACTGTAAGAATCTCTGTTTTTCTAGACTAATAAATAGTGTTGGGCATAGAGACAGAACTTAATACAATTTAATAAATGATATAAAATTACTCTTAGTGAAAACATTTTTAAAACCTCTGATTTTTTTCCTAGTAGTTTGACATATCATTGCTACTACATGAAATTTCTAAATGTTGTTATTCGGTTGTGCTCTTGTCTGTCATTATGATTTAAAAACAGTTGCTGCCACAAAAAGTAAATGGCTGAGCATTATCTCTACTTATATATTTGAAATGAGCTATTGTTTTACTTAATATGTTTTCTGTATTGACCCAACTAACCAGTATGAGGTGTAGCCACACTTGTACACAAAATCTGCATCTTCCCTTGAATGTTCTGTTCATGTCAAAAAACAAATTATAGTACGCAAATATAACTCTTAGAATTGAAACTGATGTTTATAATCATAGTAGTCAATAATTAACACCTATAAGGCAAATTCTGCAGATAAAGCTGAAAGTACTTAAAAAATATATAGTCTAGCCCTAACCAGTTTGGCTCAGTGGATAGAGCGTCAGCCTGCAGACTAAAGGGTCCCAGGTTCGATTCCAGTCAAAGGCATGTACCTTGGTTGCGGCCACGTCCCCAGTGGGGAGTGTGTAGGAGGCAGCTAAATTGATGTTTCTCTCTCATTGATGTTTCTAACTCTCTATCCCTCTCCCTTTCTCTCTGTAAAAAAATCAATAAAATACTATACTGTGTTATTTGTGATTAATTTTGGAAGCTTTATGAATACAACCATGTTGTAAATGTCAATAATCATCATTATCAGCTACCTAAAAATAAATTTTCATTAAAACCAAACATACCATCTATAATAATAAAAGCATAGTATGCAAATCGAATGAATGGATGAACAGTGGAACAACTGTCTGGACTACCGCATTATGACACCCACTGGCATCAGGCCAGCCACATCAGGCAGGTGCAATGTGATTGGTCAGCGGCCCAGCCATTGCTCCATGATTACCCCCGCAGAGGGAGGCCCAGGCCCCCGGCCAGCAGGGCAATCAATCAGGGGATTCCACGATTGCCCCAAAGAGGGAGGCCCAGGCTACCTGGTATTGGTGCTGAGGCGGGTGAGCGGGGCCTCCCCCTGTAAGGCAATCGATGGTGGGGCTCCCAGACTGTGAGAAGGCACAGGTTGGGCTGAATGACCCACCCCCCACCACCACCTCCAGTGAACAAATTTCATGCACCAGGCCTCTAGTTTAATATAAGATTTAAGGTAAAGGCCATGAGCCACTTCCTCAACACTGAAATGAATCTTTAAAAATATTACATCAGGCCTTGACTGGTGTAGCTAAATGGTTAGATTGCTGGCCCAAGCACCAAAAGGTATGGGGTTTGATTTCTGGTCAAGGGCACATCCCTCAGTTGTAGGTTCACTCCCTGCCCCCAGTTGGGGCATGTGCAGGATCCAACTGGTTAATGTATCTGTGTCTCTTTCACAATGATTTTATCGTTCTCTCTCTCTCTCTCTCTCTCTCTCTCTCTCTCTCTCTCTCTCTCCCTCTTCCTCTCTCTCTTTCTCTCCCTCCCTCCGTTCCATTCTCCCTGAAAAGCAATGGAAAAGAATATCCTCAGGTGAGGATTAGCAAAAAAAAAAAAAAAAAAACTAACAAAAAAAAATACTACATTGGAATTCCAATTCCTCTATCACTGCTTGAACTTAGTTATGCTGAACTCCAAAGAGCAGAGAGGGAAGAAGGCAAATAGCCTATTCCTCCTACACATGCTGTGGTCATTTTGGACTTTAGCTTGTGCAGCCAGCCTCCATATGAAGTTGGAATGGAGCTGTCCTGGGGTGTTCATGGAGATAGAAATGTGGCCTCTCGTAATGAAACTTAGTACTTCTGCTTCCCACTCCCATCAAAAACCACTTCAATAAGTCCCAGATAATTTTCCAGGAGTTTACTAGGCATACGTTCCAGGAAATAGGAGATAATTATGGTAATTGTACTCAACAGGGCAATAAATGTGACTCATGGGTAGTAAGGGAAAACTTTCAAACTAAGCACATGGTGTGTATTCAAACAGAGAGCTCTTGAGTCTTTGGATGATCAGCAGATACAGATTTTCAGAGATGGGAATGGGGAGTGAGAGAAATAGGACTCAGCTAGGGCAGGAGAGTAGGCAGTCAGGGTTCTTAAAGGGAAATCAAGGTATATGCCTGTGGGACCTCAGTTCCCCTGACAAGAACTGGATCTTCATGGACATCGGGCATTAGACAGGGAAGGTAATATGAGCAGTCATAGACATATAGGAGCGGCTTTATTGTAGATCAAGTAGCCATTGTTTGAAGACAAAGCAGTTCTTTAAAGTAGCCTTACAAAGTAGCCACACATGGCAGCGCTGGCTAAGACAACAGCAAACACAGGAGCCATACCAAGCTACCTAGGCTGATCAGAAACTCATCTTTAGACTAACTTAGACAAAAGAGGCTTCTTGCCAAATAGTGACATCAATATTTGGCTTATAGAAAGGCATGCCTGTGCAGTGTAGGCAGTGCAATCGCTGTGTCCTTGCTTTTGCCCCGAGTATGACAAATTGGCCTTGAACATCAGGTATACTTTGATTAGGGCCCCCACATTCAAAGTAGTCTTGAACATCCAGTGTACTTTGATTAGGGTTCCCATGTTG
Organism: Murina feae; assembly: GCA_004026665.1. NCBI lineage: Eukaryota > Metazoa > Chordata > Mammalia > Chiroptera > Vespertilionidae > Murina > Murina feae. The sequence continues at coordinate 1,261 of PVJC01018547.1, read as the reverse complement.
CCTTAGACGGAGGCTGAGTTACATATGTCCAAGATGTTTCTCCAATGGACAAAACAGAAGAAAAACCAGTTCTTAAAGAGACAGAGACAGACAGGGAAGATGAAAAATACCTTACCACATGAACCCTAGAATATTTCATAATTACTCCAAAATATGCCTAGAATTTTTTGAATCCTACTTTCAAAGGAGACATAAAGGAAAACTGAAGTAAGCTAGAATTAAAGGTGTGTAAATTCTTACTTCAAGGAATTTATCACTCCCCATCTTCTTTGAAAACTTGTACCTTAAAAAACAATAATAAAACCCTCATCTAAACTTGGAGATTCTGGGAAATGATCTTCACGAGTGACTTTTATGAGACAGGCACCAAAAAGCACAGCATAGTTATGTTGGCCAATCAGCCACCTAAATCCTTATGTAAGTGATTTCCCATACTCCTTTGTAAGCATTCTTTTTTAAACACAAACATATTCAACACCAACTGCTAAATTGGTTAGTTCCATATGGCAAGAGGGGCAGCCAACAATCTGATGTGTACTATTAAAATGGTAATACATTTAAAATAATTTATTGCAAACTCTGTGACATGGCAGAAAATTATAAAAACAACATTGACATTCTAATTATGATTTAGTCAACTCAGGCTTCTACGTATGTGAGTATATATACATATTTTTTCTTTTTTCCTCCATTTACTTCCCTCCTCCAAGACCCTTCCCACTCTCCCAAGTCTTCACAGGCTACAATATTTAAAAAACAATATAACATGAATTTACATAATCATGAAACTAAATACATGAACTATAATCTTTTAAGCAAACTCACATTTATTTTGCATAAACATCTGTAACACTGGGTATTATAATTCTTTGTGATATCATAAAAGGATACCTTGAATAAAAATGGCAGTGGTAGAAAATATGACTCATGCTAAGTCTAACCTTAAAAAATTTGAAGGATCTTCTTATTATAAACACTGAGAAGCATATAAACAGCATCTTGGTGAACAAGTCACTTTGAAATTCTAACTATTTCCAAGATGAGTGTCTATTTACATATCCATATTGCAGGCATGGGCACGCAGGTTAAGGAAGGCAAAAATATAGTTTCCCCATAATCCTTTTAGAAAAATAATTTGCTTATAGGAAATAGGAATAGGAATAATACTTCCTTCAACTTAGTCATTGCAGAAAGACCTGTAGAGTTATGAACCACATATTATTTTACCAATGAACGGGGGGGGGGGGGGGGGGGGGGGGGG
>PVJC01018546.1:0-31239 GCA_004026665.1 Murina feae | reverse complement strand
TTCCCCTGATTAATGATGTTGGGCATCTTTTAATATGCTTATGGGCCATTTATGTATCTTCTTTGGTGAAATGTCTATTTGGAACCTTTGCCCATTTTTAAAATTGGGTTGTCTTTTAATGTCGAGTTGTAAGATTTCTTTGTGCATTCTAGGTACAAGTCCCTTATTGGATGTGGTTTGCAAGTATTTTCTCCCATTCTGTGGGTGGTCTTTTCACGTGTTTTGATAATAAACTTTGGAACATGCTAGTTTTTATTGTGATTGTGTTTGTTGGTTGGTGTGTTTGTTCTTTCATCCACTGAGTCCTGTTTGCTTGGAGCCAGAAGGAACATTAACAATAATCTATTCTGACATCTGTATTTTATAAATAAGAAAAAAAATATCTTAAGTGGTTAAATGGTTTTTTTGATATCATACCAGCAGTGGCATGGCTGGTACTTTCAGTCCAATTCTCTTTCCACTATTCTATAGTTTCTTCCTAAAACATTCCATTCTAACTTCTGAGAAGAAAAAGTAGAATAATTCTACTCTAATATGAACACAAAATATGTAAATTTGAAAATGTTCATATCTCAATATAAGAATCATTTTATGTTAGTATTATATTGTACCTTTAGGTATATAAAAAGGAGGTACAGCATGGATTGTATGCTCTCTATGTACATTAGGAAATTGTTTAGTCTATTTGCATCTAAATAAACTGTGTAGAAATTGCCTCCATGTTAAACAGGACTTTTTAATAGAGTTTGAGTATAGTAAGTCCTGTTGTAGTTTTTACAACTTTGCTAAGTAGAATTTTTTTTTTATAGATAATGAAACCAAAATAAATTATTTTAGGTCAAGACAAAAAATAGGGATGATTTACCTAGAGTCCATTATAGTTGATGTCAGCCTAGGAAGTATAATTATTAGAATACTTTTTTCAGTATATATTAGTAGGGAGTATATGCCTATTTGACTCTTGTAATCTTCAAACACTAATAGCATAGAAAAATTGCTATGCATATTAATCTCATACTGAGTAACTTTAAAATATCTTACGAGTGAAGTGACTCATGAAGTGGTAGCATTTCAGAAGGATGTAAGTAGAAAAGCCATAATCAACCTTCCTTCCTTCCTTCCTTCCTTCCTTCCTTCCTTCCTTCCTTCCTTCCTTCCTTCCTTCCTTCCTTCCTTCCTTCCTCCCTTCTTCTTTCCCTCCCTCCCTCCCTCCCTTCTTCCCTCCTCCTTCCTTCCTCCCTCCTTCTCCCTCCCTCCCTCCATTCCTTTCTTCCTTCCTTCCTTCTTCCCTTTCTTCTTTTTTGGGGGAGGGAGGTATTGTCAGCCCAGTGTTCTATTCAGCCCTTCCTCTGATTAGATGAGACCCATCCACATTAGGGAGGGCCAGCTGCTTTACTCAGTCTGTCAATTTAAGTGTTAATCTCCTCCAAATAATTCTCACAGAGACACCCAGAATAATGTGTGGCCAAGTTTGCCTGTGGCTCTGTCAAGTTGACACATAAAAATCTCTCTAATCTCATCATTAATTAATCTCCTTCACTCACAGCTGTTTCAGCCATTCTGGCCTCACTTCCCATTTTCTTGTAGTACATTCTCGTCTCCAGGCTTTGGATTGCTTATATATCTTTTTTCTGAAGTGGTCTTCTCCTTTAAAATGGTCTGGCTCATCTCATCACTACTTGAACATCTGTGTTCCATGATCCTCCCCTGCCAAATGCCTTTCCCGCTCTGGCTGGTGTTTTCAATGGTTAGAGCGTTGGTCACACACTGAAGGGTCTCAGGTTTGATTTCCGGTAAAGGGCACGTACCTGGGGGAGGCAACCAATTGATGTGCCTCTCTCATGTCGATATTTCCTTCTCCCTCTCCCTCCGTCACACACTCTCTCTCTCTCTCTCAAAAAAGAAAAAAAAAAAAAGCCTTCCTGACTTTGGGAAGTGTTTTCTGCCTCACTCACTGTCTCCCTTAATGTGTCTTATTTCTCTTCATAGCACATCTCTGATTTATTTTTCATTTCTTACTGTTCCCCAGAATACAACTGTCTTTAGTGCCGTAACTTTGTCTTTCATAATGGTATCTTGAGTGTCTAAAACAGCTCCTAGGACAAAAATTTGTTGTGTGAATGACCTACCTCACAGAGTAATAAGGGGGTATAATTTGCATGTGATAGTTTAAAGAGACACAACTGCGATTAATTCTCTGCCACCCTAGATACAGGATATAGTTGGCCTCCTCCATGAGAGTGGAGATGACTATTAAAGTGAACCAAACCAGATAATTAGAATTTCGTCACATGTTCCTCTCTTGGCTATGAGGTGTGCCCTTGAGCCAGCCTGGATTATTTATGTGAAAGCAGCAGACAGGGATTACAATGTGGTTACACTGAGGTATACACGAGTTTGAATATTTTCAGGAGGTTTATTGAAGAGCAAAGCTAGGTAGATGCAATCCTGGAGTGTGCCTATAAAATGTTCATGTACCATCAGGGTTAACAAATAATTTATATAACCGCAGAGGAAAGGATTAGAGACAGCTTAATGGTTTTGAGTGTCTTACGTATAGTAAATACTGTGATGACACAGCTACTCATAAAAGGTGAGGGCCCCTGGTACCCAGAAATAACCATTTCAGAAAACACAGCTACCTGAGTAGACACCTGCCAAAACGGGAGCCTCGAGGGAGCCTGTTGGAACCTTTTAATACCGCCGTGACTTGTGCTGGCTGTGAAACGTGCCATCTGTTTGTTATAATGCTGAGTGAGGTTGGCCCTTAGAGGTGTTTAGTCCACGAAGACAAAATGAGAGCGCCCCAAATTGAACCTCCATTTTTAGAGGTGAGCTTTTACGTTTGAATCAGTCTTTCAATATTTTGACAAGACGCGGGTAGTTTTTCCTTCACTGTTAGATTTCAGGGTGAGAGAAATTTCCTATTTTTGGTAAGATATTTTCCCAGATTATCTCTAAAGTCCTTTCAAATTTTAAGAAGCCACAGGTCGCTGGTGAATCCTTAGCACTTATTTCTCCATCTGTTGTCTATACTTCAATATCCCCTTATTTATACTTGCATGTATGAATGAAATTTTTTTCCTTTAAGATTATTAGCAAACTTTACATTATAACTGTGATTTACCAACTGCTCCACAGAATAATATGGTAACACTATTGAAATAAAACATGATGTTTTAAAAAAATATTTCTATGTGTAGTGTCTAGGTAAAATATATTTGGATTACAGTTTTGTTTTGTTTTTTTTTAAAAGGTGTCACTGAAATAATATATGATATGTTTTTGAAAATTATTTCTGTGTATAGTGTCTAGGTAAAATATAATTTACAATACAGTTTTGGTTAAAAAAAGGTCTCGAAAACATTTGCCTTTGCAAAAGAAAATAAGGATTAAAGGGTAAATATTTTAAATATTGCTACTTAGTGCCCATCATATATTGTTCTTCAGCTTGTCATTTTTGTCTAGTGGGAAGTAGGAATAATATTAGTCAATCATGTAGTCATTCAACAAACATCTATTTGGCCTTTACTGTATCAGGTCCTATGTTAGGTACTGGCTGAGCCTTTGGACAAGCCAGAGAGTGTGGCAGAGAAACAGAAAAAGAGAGTCTGGAAAACTGACATCCACTAAAGTAGTGGAAGCAAAATAACTCAATTTATTATAATAAAATTGATTTTGCTGAATTTCCGATATTTCTCATATCAATCGTAATAACGTGCATCTAAAGCAGTAGTACTTATTAACTGCAGCTCTAGAAGCCCTAGGAAGCTTTAAACAGCACCATGTACAGGCTTTAGGCATAGGGAGTCTGATTTAACTGGTCTGGGGTGAGGCGCAGTCATGAGGCTGTTTGCAAAAGATCACCAGGTGATTGACTTGGCCATTCCCAATTAACAAGTACTAGTTAGCTCCCTGACTCTTACCTTCAAAATATGTAGTTCCTCATTTCAGATTCTGATGATCTTGTACTTCCCCATAGCTGGTACAATAAATTCTTACAAAAGGCCTGGCCAGCATGGCTCAGTAGTTGAGCATTGATCTATAAACCTGGAGGTCATAGTTCAATTAATTCCTCATCAGGACACATGACTGGGTTGGGAGCTCAATCCTCAGTTGGGGGCATGCAGGAGGCGGCCAGTCAATGATTCTCTCTCATCATTGACATTTCTGTCTCTCTCTCTCCCTCTCCCTCTCTGAAATAAAAAAATATATATAAAAGTAAATAAATAAATTCTTACATACCTATAACATTTTTTAGCGTGTTATTCAATATAATATTGACACTATAATAGCTAGCATTCATTCAGCATCACTAATGTGCCAGATATTGTTTTAGAATATTTACATATATATATATTTCTCATCTTACAGTAACCCTGCAAGTTAGGTAAACACATTTTAGGTTTCTTGTCAGGAATTAGAGATTAATAAAGAAAGAGTCCTAGTTTACCAAGGTAGGCCGTATCTAGAATTAGGATTTGAGCCCAGACTTGTCCAGATTCAAAGCTTCCTTCCAGGCTGCACTTCCTTCGTGTTCTGACCTCCAGCTGCATCTCTAGACTGAACTCGTTCCACTTTACACATCCTAAGCTATGGACAAACAGATGTCATTTTCCCCGGCACCTATACAAATCCAGCACATCTCACCTGTCATCTACACACTCCGTTAGGTGGGGAATGCCCTTGCTACTCAATTTAATTTACCCTTCTTAACCATCCTGTAAGGTACAGCTCAAATGCAGCCTCATCAATTAATCCCTCCCAGATATTTCTAGCTGGAAATAATCTTCTCCTGCTGACCTTCCAAAGTGTCTTATCTGTACCTCTCTCAGGGGCACTCATCATTTCTATCTTATAGTTATTTGTGTGTGTGATGAATACTACTCTTGTTCATGAGATCCTTGAGATCACAGTTCTGTCTGATTCATCTTTGCATTCAGTCTAACACCCCACACAGTACCTAGTCCATAGATAGATGCTAAAGAAAATATTTGCTGAAGAATACAACTGAAGAAATACAACTGTGGTTCTCAACCTTCCTAGTGCCGTGACCCTTTAATACAGTTCCTCATGTGGTGGTGACCCCCAACTATACAATTATTTTCGTTGCTACTTCATAACTGTAATGTTGCTACTGTTATGAATCGTAATGTAAATATCTGATATGCAGGATCTATTTAGGCTACCCCTGTGGTCGTTTGACTCCCAAAGGGGTCGAAACTCACAGGTTGAGAACTGCTGGATTAAAGTGACCTACAAATCTACATTTGGGACAGGAAAAGAACGGGTTGCAGACATGAGATATACTACAGAACATCCCTATTTGGGAAATATCTGTTTTGTGTAAAATAATTGGATTTCCCCAAATACAACTTTTTAAAGGGATTTTATGGATACTCTGATTTTATATGCAAACCAAGTAAGTAGATAATGGGGGAATATGAAATGAGGGCATTTCTGTTTCTGCATTTCTGATCATTTACTTAACTATAATAGAAAAAGGTATATATAGGGGATGGTGTATAATTGGAATGTTTTTTATTTAGAGCACCTTTTATTTTATTTTGAACAGTTCCGTTCACATTTATGCAGAAGAATTTCACATCCAATGCATTTAAGATGCACTTAGTACTTCTACAACTTGTACTCATTAAGAGAACACTAATGCATATAGCATACTTATCAGAAATTATGTGCTTTTCTCAGTATCTAGAAACAATGCTGAGATAGCCTCTAATAGCAAAGCAGAGAAAAAAAGTGAAAGTTTTTCACTATGGCTTAGGATGCCTTTGGTAGTTCTGAGGAATTTTTTGCCTTAACATTTATTTAGACGATAATCCTAATTTTGTTCTATTTGCCTTAGGTAACACTGCTTTGCACCTGCTAGAGGTTATATGTGCATTTTTCCCGACCGGTGGGTTGTTACTTGATTACAGGCCACAACTAGTGTGTGGTATCTTGTATACTGGTTTGTATTTAACTAAACACATTAACTATTCTAGAAAATATTTGTCTTAAGTTGGTATTTTACACTTAGGAATTTTAAGTTTAGTGTATGTTTGGTGTTCTGGGGATAGCTATCACTAGAACATACAATGTTCTCATCTCATTGCACGTTAAAGTTATTTAAAATGTATAACCTATTTTATAAACCTTAATTATTTTCTTTTTATTTCTCAGAAATCAGGCAGACTTTTTCTATAAAGGGCCAGAAACTAAATAGTTTAGGCTTTGTGAGGTACACACTCTTTGCTGCAAGTATTCTAAACCACAAAAATAGTTAGAAAGAACATATCAATGCATAAGCATGGCTGTGTTCCAATAAAACTTTGTGAACATTGAAATTTGAATTGTAACTAATGTTAACATCAGGCATGATATATTATTTTTCACTTTATTTTTTAAAACTCTTTACAAATGTAAAAAAACACTTCTATCTTGCGGCCTATTACAAAAACAGGCCGTGGGCCGGATTTGGCTCATGGGCCATAGTCAGCCTACCTCTACCTTAAAGTCTAACTATCGGCTAAAAAGTTGCTTTTTACTGTCCTAAAAAAAATTTTTTTAATGACACATTTCTTTTAAATGTGACCAGGAATGATGAGATAAATTAATAATTATTAGTACCAATGCAAAGCCTTAAAAAATTCAATGTGAAATTTTGAAAAAAGTAAATATAAAACTTTACCAATTGCAGGAGCATCTTTTATAGGGAAAAAAATGAGATTTACCTTTAAATTGCCAACTACACTTACATTTAACAATATTTTACAAGTATTAATAAATTTAAATTATCAATTTTATTACTGATTACCTACATTCGGAAACATATCACAGTTTATTCGGCAAGATTAATGTATTTTTGTTGTTGTTGTTAATCCTCACCTGGGGATATTTTTTCTATTGATTTTTGGAAAGAGAGAAAGGGAGGAGGGAAAGAGGAAGAGAGAGAATGGAAGAAAAGGAGAGGAAGAAGAAGAAGGAGGAGGAGGAGGGGGAGGGGGAGGGGGAGGAAGAGGGAGAGGAGGAGAAGGACAAGAAGGATGAGGAGAACGAAGAAAGAGAGTGTGAGAAAGAGAGATGAGAGAAACACATCCATTGGTTGCCTCCTAAATGTGCCCTAGCTGGGGACCAGGGATGGAATCTGCTATCCCGATATGTGATCTTGTCTGGGAAATAAACCCGCAGCCCTTCAGGGCATGGACCAATGCTCTAACCATGTAGCACACCGGCCTGGGCAAGATCAGTACCTTTTAACATTCTTTATGCATCGCCCTAGTGTCTACCTTATACCTTTCCACTGTAAAAGGAGGTGACAGCACCAAAGTACTTGATGAAGAAATATATTTATTCCCTTTCTGGGAATGTTCAACTTTTACTTCCTGTACTTACTGCCTTTTAAAAACTTGTTCCCAGATTTAATGAGGTATAACTGCCAAATAAAATCGTAAGACAAAGTGTACATCCTAATGATTTGATGTACATACAGATTACAAAGGGTTTCTTCCCATCTAGTTAATTAGCACCTCCATCACCTCACACACCTTATTTATTTATTTGTTTGTTTATGTATTTATTGGTAAAAACATTTAATTTCTCCTCTCTTAGCAAACTTTAATTATAGAATACAGTGTTATCAACTGCGGTCACCATGTTACAAATTAGATCCTCAAACCTTATTAATTTTATAGATGAAAGTTTACATCCTTTAACCAGCCTTTCCCTTAGCCCTCGGCTCTCTGGCTCCTGGCAACCACTTTTGTACTCTCTGTTTCTATGAGTTTGACTTTTTTAAACTTTAGATTCCATGTATAAGTGATATTATGCAGTATTTAACCCCCTCTGTGTAGCTTATTTCACTTATCATAATACCCTGCAGGTCATGTAGACAAAAAGTAGGATTTCCTTAGTTTATGTGCCCGGACTATTCCATCGAACTTATGCGACATCTTTATTCATTCACCACTGAATAATAGGTTGTTTCTGTATCTGGGCTGTTGCAAATAATGCTGCAATAAACATGGGAGTTCGGCTATCTCTTCAATATCCTGTTTTCATTTTCTTTGAATGTATACCCAGAACTGGGATAGCTGGATCATAATGTAGTTCTATTTTTTTTATTGCCTAAAAGCAATTTTTCCAGCTTTATTGAGGTAGAGTTTGCATATAACAAGGTATAAGTTTATAGTTTCCAACATATTGAGTTGATGCATTTATATATTGCAGAATGATTACCACGATAGCATTACCTAACAACCCCATCCTGTCTCATAATCACCAACTCCTTTCTGTGTTGAGAACATTTAATATTTACTCTCTTACTAACCTTTACCTATATAATATAGCATTATGAACTATAACCACTATGCTATACAGTAGATCCCCCAGCACTTAATTATCGTGTAACTGGAAGATTGTACTCTTTGACGAACATTGCCCAATTTTCCCCACCTCACAGTACATATACTGAAATAGATACAATATTTAGATAAACTGGGAAGCAGTAAAATATCTTATCTGATTTTTATTTCCATTTATTTCTTATAAAATCCTTTTGGACAACATTTCTAACTCATATCTTCTTTTTTAACATTTGGATGAATGCATTAGTGAAAATAGTGCTTAAATGCATTTTGAATAGCTTAGGAATGTGAATCATTTATACACTTTTAAATTGACTTTCTTCATGGGCCTGATTTGATTAATATTTTCTCAGTTCAGAAAAAAAAGCTTTCTTTAAATTTCCACCTCCTACTTTTGTTCATGGGTATGTGAAATTTTCTGAAGTGAAAAGTTCAACCTTTCAAAAGATTTCAGAATCTATATTAAATAAAATTCATCAGCTGTCTTTGTTTTCTAGGGCTGTCATAACAAAGTACCACTAACTAGGTACTTTGAATTTTTTTTTCCTCCTCAGGAAAAAAATATAATTTTTTCTCTCTCAGTTTGGCAGCTGGAAGGATGAAATCAGGGTGTTACCACAGCCATCTCCCTCTGAGGACTTAAGGCAAGAATTTTTCCTTGCCTCATTCCAGCTACTGGTGGCTCCCTGCAATTGCTATCTTGGCAGTTCTTAGCGTTCCTTGACTTGTGGCTGCATCGCTGGGATTTCTGCTTCTCTGTGTCTTTGTGGTTTTTCCGTGTCCTCTTTTTTTCTTATGAAGAGCCCAGTTATTGGATGTAGGGCCCCGTCCAGCATGAGCTCATCTAGATCTTTCCTTGCTTGCTTATGTTTGCAAAGACCTTGTTTTCAAATAAAGTCACTTTCTGAAGTTCCAAGTGGTCAACAATTTTTAGACACTATTCTACTCACTTAAGTCAACTTAGAAGTTTCACTGTCTTCATTTAAACTTACTAAACAGTAAATGAATATAACAAAACAACAAAAAGGAGTATAAAAACCACATTAGTGATTTGGCCACTATGTTTATAGGATCTGCTACTATCTTATTGCTCTTTCGCTTTCCCCATTGCCTACTATTTTCTTGGTTTGATTACTTCTCATGTTACTAGAAAATTCCATATTTCAAATATCCAACTTGACCCCCACCAAACCTTTACAAGAGAAATTCTGGTTTTGGACATTTCTTCTTGTGAATGCAGTGTTCCATTATTAATGTGGCTGCCTTTCAGTTTTCTTTATTTGAAGGTATGTAAATGTGTGATGCTTAAAATAAATAACAATAACAGATGGAAGGACCTTAAAGATCAAATTAACTTTGTATTCATCTGGAATTTGGGATAGCTTCATTAGTTCCTTCTAATTTGTTTATTCTTTCCTGAGTACTCTGTTGGAGTATTTTATGCACAATTGTGTGATATAAATATCTTAGTGTAATAATAAAATATGATTTAGTTATAAAATAAAATTTGCAAACATTTCTGTAGAGCCCTCATAGAATCATTGTCATTATAGTTACATTTGGTGGGTTTCCAAAATTAATATTGCAGCCTAGATACTCCTCAAGGACACAGCAAAGAGCCTATTTAGTGTCCAAAATGTTTTCACATGTCAGCTGTTCTGTATGTTTGCAGGAAGCACTAAATTATTGTACATTAACTTTAACAATGTCAACATGTTCTATTTTATTAGCCTGGTGTGAATCCTATGTAAGCTCATAATTCAGAGTATATTTTATTTGTAAAAAAATTATGTTTAACAACAACATTCTTTAAACAATCCTTAAGTGCTTTGGGAATCGTATAGAATATTTTCATGGTGATAACGCAAAGTGGAGTTTAAATGAAGCTGTGTCTCTGATCATGCACTTTTTATTTTTGATGGGTGAAAATAAGAAGTGATGGGAATGTGCCCTTTCCTGTCGGATGAATGTGCCCTTCTCTCATTCTAACACCTTCTATAGGGCTGATTTGATTGTTCCTATTTTAAATCAAAAGATGCTTACATGCAAACTTGCAGTTGCCTGGTCATAAAATTAGGTCTCAGCCCCTTAAATTAAGGATAATTGCCTAAAAAAAATCTTACCTAGATACCATCTCCATGTTATCATTGCTCTACAGAAGAACCTGAAAGAAGCTCTCTGTTTAAAAGCATTTGCTTAAAGTCTAAGCTCTTCTACTTGGCTTTTAGAAGTTCCTATCCCATTCTCATCGATGCTAATGCATTGCCATCTCCCTTATATTTCTCCCTACATACCACATTCTTCCTATGCATCACCCTCACTTCTCCTCCTAAGCACCTACTTGTATTGTTTCCCTGGAGTGTGATGACGTTTCCCTCTATTTCAACTAACACAACGCAAGTCTCTTCTACTCAAGATGTTTTCCTGAGCTAATAGACTGCAAATGAATATTATGTGGCCTGGTTTAGGACTGAGTAGTTTGGAGGAGTCTGCAAACTAAAATTCCAGAAAGCAGAAAAATCTAATCCCTGGAAAGAGAGTAACAAAATCTACAACTGGAGTATACATTTGTTTCTAATGAATTACTTTATTGACCATTATAACAACAACCCTAAGTTTATTTGGGAATTACATTTAAAGAATCACATCCATAGACAAAAAGCAGAAAATATAAAACAAAAACAGACCCCAAAACAACTGCGTATAGTTATGGAAAGGAAGCAAATAAAAACAAAAAGTAAACACAAATTATGGTATTGAAATAAAATTTTGCTAGATGGAATACATTTTACATTCAACATAGTTAGATATCTAATTTATAAACTGAGGAATTAACCTAGAAGACAGCACAAAGAGATAAAAATAAAATACTAAAATGTAGTAGGGTTTCAGAAGGAGAGAAATTTGATAAAAATAGTAAGGTATTATATAGATTTTTTAAAATTAAAAATAAAAAATAAAAATAAATCAACCAAAGGACTTTTATGCATGCATTTAAGCATAACCAATGGACACAAATCACTAGGAGGCTGAGGGAAGGGCAGGGGGAAAAAAGAGATATTTGTACTAATCTTTGTAATACTTTATATAATTAACACTGACTACCAGAAAAGAGGAACAAAATATTGAAAGTGCTAAGTAAGAACAGCTGTAAAACTAGGTAATCTATATTCAGAGGTCAGAATAAGAATATCTTCAGACAGAAAAAGATTGAGAACATCTATCCTAGAGAAATTGCCACTAAAAACACTATTTAAACAAGAAGAAATAAATCCAGAATAAAACATGGATAACTGAGAGCTTAAAAACTGGAGTAAAACTTAACTGTCATATGTGAGAAATAAGAATAACAGGGTTTTGATTTGGTTATAAAAGATAAAATTAACAGTCTAGACAAAAATTAAAAAAATAAAAAGTAGGTAATAAAGCGAGTTTGGGCCCTGTGTTTAAAGGAAGAAATGATTGCTGAACCACTTTTGATACTTTGCTGGGAAAAAATATTTATGTATGTTAAAAATTAAAGACAAGCCTTGGCCAGTGTGGCTCAGTTGGTTGAATGGCACCCCATGCACCACGAGGCTGTCAGTTTGATTCCTGATCAGGGCATATGCCTGGGGTGCAGGCTCCATCCCCAGTAGGAAACAGCAGATGGATGGTTCTCTCTCACTGATATTTCTCTCTCTTCTTCTCCCTTCCTCTTTCTCTCTAAAATCAATATAAGCACACTTTAGAAAAATTAACGACCATATAAAAAGAGAGGTAGTCTATTGATCCCAAATACACTGAAAAAACAATTGCAACAACTTCATTCACCAAACAGAAATCAGAGGAGAAAAATTAAAGCAAATGTGAAGTAGCAAATCAAGAAGATTATAGATTTCAGTGTAAATATGTCAATAATTATAATAGGTGAATATAGATTAAAAGACAGAAAATCCAATTTGATTAAAAAATCTAATTACATTTTGCTTCTAAGCATCATAGTTATAACAAATCTACCCAGAAAGTTTGAAGATAAATAAAATAAAAGATATAATTTATCCTTGTCTATACAGAAAGTAATAACTTTCTGTTAATATCAGAAAATATTGAAATTATGGAAATATCTTTTTGCAAATAAAGAGTAATCCTACCTAATAATAAAAGGAAACATTTTTCAGAAAGATATGACACCAATAAATATATAAGCATCAAATAACATAGCTTCAAAATTGATAAAGCAAAAATTGACAGTTACAAAGAGAACTTACAATAAGCCATCAGAATGGGAGATTTTTAACATCCTGTATCAGAAAATAATACATCAAGCAGACAAAAGAACTAAAGAAAATTTAAGCTGTGAAAGTAATAATTCTGATCTTATAGCTATTAAAAGAGCATATTAGTAATTCTATGTAATAAAAGCATAATATGCAAATTGACCCTAACAGCAGAAAGACTGGGAATGACTGGTCACTATGATACACACTGACCACCAGAGGGCAGACACTTAATGCAGGAGCTTCCCCTAGGGGTCAGTGCACTCCCACAGGGGGAGCTCTGCTCAGCCACAAGCCAGGCTGATGGCTGCCAGTCCAGTAGTGGTGATGGGAGCCTCTCCTGCCTCCTCAGCAACACTAAGGATTTCCAACTGCAGCTTAGGCTATTTCCCGCTGGCAAGTAGACATCCCCCGAGGGCTCCTGGGGTGCCAGAGGGATGTCTGACTGCCAGGTTAAGCCCGATCCCCCAGGAAGTGGGCCTAAGCCAGCAGGTGGACATCCCCCAAGGGGTCCTAGACTGCAAGAGTGCACAGGTCGGGCTGAGGGACCCCCCGAGTGCACATATTTTTGTGCACCAGGCCTCTAGTTATAGTATATTCATCATTTCATATATTGGTCATACTTGTTGTTTCAGCCTTTTCATTGCCTAGTATGCCATCCCTTACTTCTCCACATCCATGCAAACACTGCTCATTTTTCATCAGAGCTCAAGTCTTATTTCCTAAAGGAAGTGCTCTTATGGTTTGTATGGGTTATCTTTAAACAAATAATGCAAATAACTCTTTGTGAGAGAATATCAATTTAGTCACTGTTCTGCTACCAAGGGGGGAATTACATTGTAAATCATCTACCCTTTAATGTAATGAAAAGGAACACCATGAAAATGTTCCCACTGACACACATGGTTTGATTCATGAAATAACTTCATGCCTCTTAGGCTACTGACTTACTATTCAATGTGAATCTTTCTGAAAATTCCACAGGGGACTAGCCAGTCACAGAGGTGAAGAAAAAACCTTTGCATGAATCAAATGCCCATGGTTTTAACAAGAAACTATTGTGTGTACTATGCAAAAGCAAGTGACTTAAAGACAATACTTTGTAAACAAGGTTCAAGGAACTCTGAGGATTTCACTGAACACTATGAGGCTAAGTGGCTTTCTCAGTTATTAATTTTACAAGCCCTCATCAGTCCATAGGGTAGTCAGTTACCTAGGAAATGGCTAGTGTTAAACGGCAGCAAGCAAAGGATATGCTGTACTTTCACTCAGGCGTACTGAGAATAACAGGAACAGAACCATACCCTGTCATTGGATTACCTAATAAATATTATCTGGAAAAACCATAAACTCAAAGAGAACAAGATAGTCATTGGAACTAAGCTTAAGAAAGACTTAATTTCTTTAAGCAGTGAAACTCTAGAGTGTACCATAAATTCTTATTTAGAAGAAATCTAATCTAATTAGAAGAATTTACCCCTCAGTTCAAACTAATGGCAGTTGGAAATATTTCCAGTCCACTCTGCAAGCTTGTTATTTTCTGACAAGGGACAAAGTAGGGTTCTCTGGATCCAAAGATCTGTAGCTGCAAATAGATATTATTATTATTCTCCAACATAATTAATTGCCCTACGTGGTATCAATCATTTATCAAGCAATCAAAGAATAAACAAGATGTTCTTTTCACTTTTATCCTTCCTTAGTGAAAAATAGGATATTTCAGGTTCTCTTTCTAAATCAAGATCCTAATAAATACAGCATGCCCTTCTCTACCAAATCAACATTCCTCAAGTGATCTATGTAACAAGGATGGAATGAAGAAGACAGTTGCCTGAAGACTGGGTGGTTGGAACAAAGAGAAGTAAAAGGGTCATATCCTTCTCTATTAGTAAATAACTTCACTGACTGCAAAGTTATGCGTTTAAAGTACATGCCCACATTCTCCTCTCCTTTAGTTTCTGTGATACTGCCTAATCAAGATGCTCTTCCCTACTCTGGAAAGCTCCTCCCCCGTCTCCTTTATTGACCTTTCTTCTGTCTTCTTGAAGTCATATCCTTTCTCTACATCCTCTGAATTCTGCTCTTCCCTAATAAGTCTTTCCTAGCAAAGAAATCCATTTTTATAGATTAATCTCATCATCTCTTTGAGTGATGAGTCACAGAGTACAGTACACTCCTGAAAAATAAATGTCATGTTCATCAGCCAGCAGCTCACATTTTCTGTCCTATCTTTTACTCCTGATTTGTGTGCTTTGATGTTTTTACATCTATACAAATGCTCTCCAATGGTTCGTTTTGAAATCCACTTGTTCCATAAAGGAATATATAGTCAATGGAAGGAACATGGACTTTAGAGTGAAAGGGATCTAGGTTTGAGTCGTAAGAACTTCTGACCATCTTGTGGTCTTGAGCCCCTGAACATCTCTGAGATTTATTTTTTTTTTTAATTTATAAAGAGAGGATGTCAGTTGTTGAACTGCATTTCTGTTTCCTCCTGTCCATTTAGGGCTATATTATGTTCATCTCCTTCAGTGTACAAGACAGTGGTTTCCCGACCTCTATTTCTGTCCAGGATTCATAGTTCCCACGTAGGAAACTCCAGTCTGTCTTGCCTGGGAGAGAACTATTTGGCTGTTAAAGGACTCTTGGCTCTGGCTTTTACTAGCTTCCCTTTCATGAGATGTTGCTTTGATCATAACATTAACCACAAAGTATTGAATGGAAACTCAGCTCCCTCTTTACCCTAGCCAAGCTCTTTCTGTTGTTTTGCGCCAGCCAAATTGAATTCTCTTAGGGCAGGCAGCTTAAATCGTCTTGCGTTTTCTTCAGCCTCAGTGTTGGAAACCACTGGGCTTCTAAAGAATCAGCCCCAAAAAGCAATTCCTCCAGTCTCTGATGCCCTCACACATAATATACAGCTTCTAAGAATCAAAACACCACGATGATCCTTATCATTTCCAACTGCCAGTTAGATCTATCAATAAGACCACAACCTGTGAACGCCCTTCCCATCCATCATATTGCACATATTCATATATCATTTGCTCACCTATAGGCCCTATGAGCTAAGCCATTTAGGTTCTCCTGTACTTGCTTTGCAATTACATAGCCATACCAACCAATCTAGGTTTGAGCAAATGTTCACCATCTTTACTTTTCTCCTGGATTAATGAGATTTATATATCCTGTGAGTCTATTCTTTTCCATTTTATGAAAAAGGACATTCCCAGTTAAATTTTTGTTTCTTCCTGATCATTTATGCCTATTCCTTATTTATCTCTCCTATTGTTAGCAAGCTATTACTGTTTCTCCTTTATATTATCATTCTTCCCATCTGATTGTATCTTACATCTATTCTTCATTTCAACATATATTTGAAAGGTTTATATTCAGATTTAGAAAGTAGCACATGGTTAGCACATGACAGGCAGGTATAAATTTTCCTAACATTTTAAAATATTTTAAAATTTATCTCCATAATTGTAATAATTAATAATGTAATAATTGTACTTTACATTAGGTGTCCTTGTATAATTGCTTAATTGTAAACTAAAAAAATCAATTATGTATTTCATATACATTACTAGGGGCCCGGTGCACAAAAATTTGTGCACTCGGGGTGGAGGGAGTCCCTCAGCCCGGCCTGTGCCCTCTGACAGTCTGGGACCCCTCAGTGGATGTCCTATGATGGCCCCAGTCTGCCAGGCGCCTTTTGTGTGTTTGTGTGTGTGTATGTGTGTGTGTCACCACTGGGGACCTGCCCCCAGCCGCATCTGAGGCTCTGAGCCGTCCTCCTGTGTGTGTCTACCTGCTGGGGGCCTGCCCCCAGGCACACCATCAAGGCTTGGAGCAGGCATCCCCTCTATGTTGATCTCTCAGACTCTTGCCCTCCCCTGCATGTTATTCTCTTTTTTGAGCTGTGGCCAGGGCTGGGTGCTGCCTGCCTCCCAAGCTTGCCTACTGCCCATCTTCCTCCAGCCACCAGAAAGCAGGGAAAACCCCGCCTCGTGGTCAGGCCAGCCTTTTCCTGCTCCCTGATCCCCAGAAGGGACCTGGGAAGCCGCCAAGAAGGCCGCCAACTCTTTCCCACTTACCGGTCCCCTGCTGCCTTCCTTTCCCCCTTCCCGGTGCCACCAAGGGGTCTGGGGAGCTGCCAAGCAGGCCCCTGGCCCCTGCAGCCTTGCTTTCCCGCTCCCCAGTGCCCCGCAAAGGGCCTGGGCAGCCACCAAGCAGACCAAGACCCCCCCTGCCGCCTCTTTCCTGCTCCCCGTCCCACCACCTTGCTTTCCCACTTCCGGGTGCCCCTCCAAGGGCCTGGGAAGCCCACCAAGCAGGCTGCCGACCCCGTGCCGCCTCTTACCCGCTTCCAGGTGCCCTCCCTGCCACCTCTTTCCCACTCACGGGTCCTGGGTCCTGTGCTGTCCCGCCCTGCAGCCGCTCTGTGCACTCGGGAGGTCCCTCAGCCCGGCCTGTGCCCTCTCACAGTCTGGGACCCCTCGGGGGATGTCCACCTGCTGGCGTGCCTGACCAGGCTGGGTGATGGGCTTTAAGGCTTCCCACAGCTCCCATTGACCAACGTCCCAGCAAGGCTGGCTGGAGGCAGGTTTCTGAGGTTTATGACCTATAATTGATACACTGTTCCTTTAAGCTGGCTAACGAACCCTCCTCTTTGCTTCACCTCGCAGCGTCTATAATGACACAATGTTACTTAGTGGTGAGGCCCTGGCTGCTCTTTCCTTCAGCTCCCGAGGATTCTATGATTGTTATATTGTTTCAAATCTGTGTTTCGCTAGAGGCAGTTTAAGTGGAGCGAGCGCAGCTTCACTTTTGCTCCTGCTGCAATGGAAACTGCCATTTACTCAGGTCCGTGAGTGGCGGCCTCCATGTTGGCTGGGCTACTTTGCATGCAGCCGCTCTGATTGGCTGGTGGGCATGGCTTATCTGTCTCGGAGAAACGGTTAATTTTATTATTTCGCTTTTATTAGTTTAGATACTATCACAAGACCTTTCACATATTATTCCTTAGTATATCATTATTGATTCAAAATTCTTTATTCACTTATACATAGAAAATGCTTCAATTCAACAAAATACTACTATTAGTGGATTTATGTTGACAGAATTAAATCATGACAAGTGCCCATTTTGTTGAGCTATTCTAACACTTTGGAAAATAAGGATTGCCTGTCTAATGCTCTTCTTATTGTAATCCTGAAATTTTGATCTAATGGATAGGCTATCAAAATTCCTGTAATTTATTGAAAACAGCTACTTTTCCCAAAGTAAGTTCTTTAGCATAAACATAGTCAAACATTTCTAATTTGAATGACTTGAAAAAAAATAATTAAATTGGTGATTATTTGCTTTCATTTTAATCCTTTAGAGAACATACTACAACTATTACAACTACTTAGACACTGCCTAGTGGAGTATAATTAATAGATAAGAATGATCTCTAATTAGCTCCTCAAAACACTAGTCTGAAGAGTGTCAGCCCTACATATATTAGAATGGAAATGTTTGTAAGTAAATAGGTTCTTCTAACACACTTAAAGACCAGTTCATATTTTTAGCAGAGTAGAGGTGCCCTCAACCTCTTCTGCTCTGTGGCTAATTTCTTTAGCCAGACTTTTCTTCTTTTTGAGAGAGGAAACACATAAACTAAACTATACAATAGGTTCAATGATCTCAGTTAACATTCTAACCCAGAGGCTCTCAACCTGTGGGTCGCGACCCCTTTGGGGATCGAACGACCCTTTCACAGGGGTCGCCTAAGTATATCCTACATATCAGATATTTACATTACAATTCATAACAGTAGAAAAATTATAGTTATGAAGTAGCAATGAAAATAATTTTATGGTTGGGGTCACCACAACATGAAAAAACTATATTAAAGGGTTGTGGCATTAGGAAGGTTGAGAACCACTGTAAATCTAACCCATTGTAAATTACTGTAGTTCAAAGTAATATGGCTGTTGAATAGATATCATACTGAAGGGAACTATACAGGACTACAGAATTACAGAGTGGGGAGGAAGCCTTCCTCTTGGATCAGTTATTCCAACTGTTTCATTTTACAGATGAGGAGGAAATTGATGTATTATAAGGTTCCTATGGCTCATGAGTCAAGCCAGGCTTCTCCTTGTAAGTGTTAATTCTACACTTTGTGAAAATCAAATGAGTAATATAAGCTAAAAAATAAAACAGAGTGCAAAGGGAGAGATAGAGAGAGAAAACATATTTGTGAAAATGAAAATACATTCTAATCTTAGTGAAAAATAACAGCCTTAACTATTAATTAGATATAGGGACCTGAGACAATTGTATATTAAAATGAGATAAATTAAAATTTCTAATTCATGCTTTTAATGAAAGTAGGGTAGTGCTATCGTGCAAAGATTTTGGCACACTACACTCAAGACTTCATTCATGCATTCAACCTTAGTTACGTTTTATTTTTGTTTGTTTCTGTTTGTACACCGTGCCAGGTGCTTCTAGATGCTGGGAATAAAAAGCAAATAAAATACAGGTTTTCTGTAGAGACTTGCCATGAGTGTCAAGGTAGCATTGAGGAAGGGGCCCCAACCCAGACGGGTGTGTGTGTGCATGAAAGATGGCTTCCTAGAAGAGAAGATGTAGGAGTTAGGTCCTCACGGGTAAACCAAGGTTGGCCTGACTGTCTATAACAGCAAAAACAATACAAGTGGATACCCGTTGAACATTATTCCAGCTGATTCAGCTGGTGCACTCTGGTCTGGGACATTTCCCCAGTTGGGCAATGAAAGCTTCTTCCATTTCAGGATGATTGTAGCCAGAATATATTTCAACTAATTCTTCAGCTTTAGCTTCTCAAGTAGTAAACCCTTGGGCTATTTGAGATAGTTTTTAAAGCAACAGAAAAGCTTTCTAACTCAAATGACTTGAAGCATTTTCATTG
This sequence comes from Murina feae, assembly GCA_004026665.1. NCBI lineage: Eukaryota > Metazoa > Chordata > Mammalia > Chiroptera > Vespertilionidae > Murina > Murina feae. The sequence goes on along the minus strand of PVJC01018546.1, from coordinate 11,674 downwards.
CTAGGATTTCTTAATCAATAAACACATACCACCAACATTTGGATACTTCAAACATCTAAATTTCACAAACAATTGTGAATGGGGAACACATCTTGCGATTCAGGGGTAGAACTGAACTCTTTAAAAGTCCATGAGATCATCACAGTATTTTAAGACAGAAGAGCTTACGTTTGTGTTTATTTATACTTGGAAGATATCTGCCTATTACAATTTGTTCTCTTGCTCTGTCCACATGTCTCCATGTTGCTTTTCCCTGTCAGTGCTTTCCTGAATGTTCTTTTTTGAGGTTTTTGAGGAAATTAAGAGATTGACATCTGAAGATTCACCCTAAGTTCTTTCTCATTTCATATTTCCTATATGAAACTCATTGAACAGTTATCTATGGAAAGTTTTTATGGGCTATTACATATTATTTTGGAATTTAGCTTAGATAGTCAGAATGGATAAATATTTTTATTAAGAGGTTTTTTTGTATCTTTTTGTTTTGATAAGACTTTTAGTAGAGTGCATTTCACCGGGTGGTATGCTGGGTAACTATGTAAATTTTTATGACTTGTCTGTAAAATACTCCTATCTAGATCATATATCATCTCAGAACTATGATTTTTCACCTTTTCTTTATTTCATCTTCTAGATTATGATCTTCTTTCTCCATTCACATTTCTGACAGCTGCACTATCTCTACCTTTCCAATCACCAGCATAAACATATAGCTCAAATATCATCAAGCAGGTGATCTGTAATTATTGCTGACATACGTCATAGATGAAGCAAATCTGATTTGAGAGCAAACCACGGTTCAGACTCTTTTTAAAATCCTCTCTGGTCCTGTGGGATAATCACAGTTCAGTCCATTTTATACTTTCACAACTTTCAACTATTTTAAACGTCAAACTTTTCAGAGCTTGCCCTTGATTCTGTCTTTTTACAGTATGTCTTCTCCAAATAAAAAGGGACAAAAATGATAGGTTTTGGAGTTGCAAAAAGACTTAGAGATCATTCTGTCCAACTTTTTACAAACACCTGGCTGGGATAGTTCGGTGATTTGTCTGAAGTTGCGGATGGTTGCTTTTATCATCTGGTTTCAGAACATGGACCTCCTGCATTTTGTCCAGTGTTTATTCAGCTACCTTTTAATGTTTCCACATCGATCAGTGCCATTTAACATAAATTTAACAAAAATTGGTTCTCTGCAACACCAGTCATGCTCTTCTAGAGAACATTAAACTATAGTATTGGGGGCAAGCAGGAGAAGAACACATGTATAATAGATATACTCACTAAAGCTATGGCAATTATCCATAATTGATGAAGGCATTTTTTTTTCTGCTGAATCTAGACGTGGCTTCAACATCTGCCCCTATTGGTCATGCATTATGTATCTTTAAGTATTGTCATGCACATGAAACCTTTTACCATCCAAGGATTAGTAGTTTTCTTAAAGAATTTCCTTCAAGAAAACAAAACCCCTCATTATAATACCAATGGTACTAATAGATACCATTTATTACCATGTGTCTACACACATAATTGTTAAAACAAAATCGCTTATTCCTGGGTCACTTACTATCACTGACAGTGTTCTGAACTTTAGGAACATAATGTATGATTTCCACTGTGCCGAATGCTCTACATGTGACTAGTGGCTTCACTCCCTCTCTGTTCAGTCCATGGTTCTTGGCCTGCTTTGTATTCTTTTAAGTCATGCATCATAAGAGACTTCGTAACTTTTGAGTTTTGTCCTGGAGTATCTACATACAAATAAACCGTTTAAGTCTTCTTTGTTCTATAGTTTCTTTTGCAAAACATGTAATTGCCCTTTTGGATGCAAGGAATGATGGAGGAGAACAATGAAGACCCTGCCGATTTAGTTGTGCTGTCATTGGGGTTTGGAGTAAAGAAGGAATCATGTGGACTTAGAAGCTATGAGTAAGGAGGGCCTCAGACAGGTGGAAACAGGGGCTTGGGGAGTTTATAGACCTTGCCATTTGCGTCTGTCCTCAGGAACACATGGTATGTACAAGTTATGCAATGGTGTATGTGTTGGAATCCAGTGGCCATCTCTCCTCAATGGGACCACCCAAAGAGGTTAAGTTCTTAAGATGTAGATTTTTCTAAATGTCTTGGAGAGAGAAAGGGGAGAAGAGAAAATGGAAGCTTAGTGTGTGCTGCTGACAAGAAACATATTTTACAAAAATGCTTCTCCTTGAATGACAACTGAATCAACTCATTGTTATTAAGCTTTAAAGGGATGCATTCTTGCAGTTGGCACAATTGAATAGGAAATGCTTTAATTTTGTTCTGCCTGTGGTCCAACAACAAGAGAGACTTTTCAAGTGTGGAATTACAGAGCTGTGCAGAATGACTCCCAGTAAACTCTATGTAGGTTAAGTTCTTCAGTCAGGGACGGGTAGTGCCTGCGAATAGCAACTTGGTGAAATGGTGGCTGAAAACTCAGGGGGTCTGGGCTTGGCAAGTGATATATGTCCCTTAGTACTAGATGAAAATGTGAATCAAAAGTAATTACTTTTATTAGTATATGGAGAAAAATACTGTCTAGTTTGCTGTCATTTTTGTTCTTAGTCATTTTGGTAGTTATTGCCAATGGTAAAACTTCCAGATGTTGCATAGTCAACAATAATCTTGACTGGGACTCATGGTCAGGACAATCTATTGATAAGTAGATTTGAAGAAAAGAACTCTTATAAAGGGACCTAGATTGCTGATCCTTTTGTTTTTTTCTGCATGTAGACCTGAGAAATGTTCTATGCCTTCACAAATCAAGAAAAATCTGGGGCAGACTCCCCTTTTACGGTCACATTTTGATTACTTGGGGGCTAGTTAGCTAGTGTGTGAGTCAAGATTCTGACCATGATTACTGAACAATCTGGAGGATTGGCCAATGGGAAAAGCATTACTTGCATACAAAAGCTGTCAGGGTGCCATGAGTTTACAGAGTCAACAGAGAAGTTTTTCCAGAATGTCTGTGTAGGAGAGGTTCAAATGGAAAGGAAAGCAGAACATGACTCTTTTTCTTTCATCTTTGTGAACTGGATTTTATTTAAGGTTTCTGAGTGTTTCACTCTGAGAGCATTCATTCCGTATTTAAAAAGGAACTCTTAGATAGAATCGCCTCTATTTTACTTAAGAAACCCCATTGCTGTATTTGCCTGGCAATACAGCTTTTATATTTTCCATTTACTTTCATACTATCTTCATTTCCTCGTGGCAGTCTGTTTCCAAGGCCATTCCCAAATGAAGTTCTGAGTATTGAACACTTAGGATGATGCATCACCACTTGGGAAAATTTACTATATATTTTGTTGTGAGAAGTGGATTTACATTACTCTCCTGCTAAGGCCAGTGATTCATCAAAGAATGAAGCAGAATTAGCATGGAACAACTGTTGGACCCCGAGAACTCCTTCCTCAGGGAACTGTGGCATTTAAACAGCATATTAAGACCAGGGGAACGTGAGAGGCCATAGCACGCCACTGGAGCTGGCTATTGTAAGTGGACGGTAACATGTCTTTCTAACTCTGAGCTCAGTGATAGCATGTTGGCAGCTTGATATGGGCCATGGTTGAAGTATCTAAACTGGGATATTGACTAATGATATAAATAATTGTTCTCCCTGGTACTCCCTTCTATCCCCGCATTTTAGAGCCAGTTGTTAAACTTTTACCAGAACAACACTGAGCCGGTGTACCTAAAACACTGATTGAAAAAACCAATAATTCTCTAGTACAGGCATTCTTAAAGCATGGTCCTTGAGCCAGCAATATCACCTTTATCTGAGAGCTCGTTAGAAATGAACATTATCTGGCCCCACCCATAACCTACTGAATTAGAAATGCTAGGGGTGGACTCGGGACTCTTTTAAGAAGCCCTCCCTCCCAGGTGGATCTGAAGTATGCAACAGTGTGGTAGACGCTGTCTGGGGCTAAATGAATAAGAATGAGTGAATTATGTTTAATTAACTGTATGCTGACCGTAACTGAGTGGTTCATTGTCTCTTATCTGTTCCATTGTACTTATCAGCTTTAGGAAAAGAATGCCAAGTGGGACTATTATTTACAGCATCCGCAGCAGGAAGTAGGGATGTGTCAAACTGTATCATTTCCGGGGCTCACAGCAGATGGAAACACACCATTTATCCTCGAGTGCGTTATGTTCTTCAGCACAAAGCACAGCCCGAAAGCAGGTGATGTAGGTGAATGTGATGACTGGGCTGCCATCTTCACTGGGCTGAGTCACAGTCCCCTGGAGGACATGTGAGAACACAGATGGCTGGGCCCCACCCCCACAGTTTCTAATTTGGTAGGCCTGGGGGGGGACCCCATCGTTTGCATTTCTAAGCAGCTTCCCAAGTGATACCGGTGTTGCTGGTGCAGGGGCCACTCTTGGAGACGCCCTGCTCTCAAGCGTGTTCTGAATGATCCCTCTGTGTGAATTTCCTTTTCTCAGCTTTCTGTTCTCCCTTGGTCTGCATTTAGCTTGGCTGTGATTTCTCCTCAGAGAAGGTGCAGCCCACATCAGATGGAGAATGATTTTTATGTGCAGGAGGCTGCCGCACCCTGCATTTCCTGTCAAGATATTATTCAGAGTCTTATGCACTTTATTTTTTTCTTTATTCTCCTCCTGAGTTTTTACAGCCTTGGCACTGTGACATTGTGTCAGATGACACTCGGCTGCTTCCTCATTGCAGTGTCTGTGACCTTCTGAGTCACGCCTTTCATTGCCATCAGGATCACTCACTAGATTGAAGAGGGTATTTTTTCCCCTTTTTGGAATAGAATTTATTTCCTGTGACTAGAATAAGTTAATCCACCTGAGTTTCATACTTTTTCTTTTCTCACTCTCTACAACAGAATAGAAGCTTTCTCAAATGCATGAAAAGCAGTTTTAAAGTGTCTACAGATTTGAACTGTGCCTTGTGGTTAACAGATTTCAAAGATTGTCATGATGGCTCTCAGAGGCCTTGTGCAACTTGTTGTTGAGATCAAGTGGGATGTCTACATCTTTCTTCCTTAACTCTTTAAACTAGCACGTGAATATGGGCGGCTGAAGGCATCTATTTCATTTTTTTAAAGTCGCATTTTTGAATTAATGGTTAGGTTCCCGCTAGACTTGAATGAGTTTAAGACCTATCTTGGCTGCTCGCTAGTTCTGTGACCTTGGATGGATGATTTGCTGGGTCTCACTTTCTTCATCTGTAAAATAGAAATGATGGCATATGTGAGGAGGAAGCTGGTCTTGGAAGGAATGTCAGGCCATAAAACTGAGCAAAGCCCTGCCCTGTTGGAGGGCAGGGGACTTTGTTCTGGTGCCAAACCTTGGAACACCTGGGGGAAGGGGAGGGCCTCAAGGGAGGGAACATATTTGTATTACAATGAACTCAAGCGGCAAAATTCTTGCAGATTACCCTCACTCTGATTTGAAAGATTCCCAGAGTCCATGCGTGATTAAAACTGTGATTTCTCCACTTCTTCAAAGCGTCGCTTAGTTTTTTGGTCTTTCTGAAACATATGTACTGTTTATTTTACTTAACCAGTGTGAGGATCACAATGATATCTATAAGAGTGTTTAGTAAATTCTTAAATGCTCTGTAACTGTGAAGCATTATATGTGATCCTTATAGCACTTGGCAGGTCAGGACACAGAGTGGACCCTTAAGATATAATATCTGGCTTGTGAGGTATGTTATGAGATCTCTACAGATCTGTGGAAGCTGACACTCAAAACGACATCTGATTTTGGACTTTATAGCTAAACTGAGTGAGGGAAGCAAGTATACAGTAGTAGGAAGAAAAAAAAGCTGATTATTAGCAAGACTTCAGGAGACAGGAAAAATTGGGATTGGCTGCAGACCTTAGAATTTTGCTTGACATTCTATTCCTGGAAACTTGTGAGACATCAAGAAGTTGAGTGTCTGTATGTGTCATTTAAATAACAGGAGTATGGGGCAAATAGTGCACCCTGTGGCTGGCTTTTGGCAAGGTGCCTCTGCAATAACTTTTGTCTCACCATGAGGATCTTTTCTTGACCACAAGGCATACTTATTAGAACAAATGGCAGGATGGATGGGCTACATGAAGTATTCAAAATAGGAAAAAACCAAACTGGTCTTGTGTGTGGTGTGTGTGAATGGCAAATATTTGGAACAGGATTTGTGAGAGTTTATCTTGAGAAAACACATGGAAGTCTTCTAAAAGGTATCTCCCTCCTGTGGGGCTGTCATGGTGTTCAGAAGATCACATATATTGTGCACCTGAGATTTTATAATACAATACCTTGAAATTCACATCAGCTGTATATTTGACAATTACCTATACATACTACCAGAATAAAATAGCATACAAAAGTGCCGGAACAAGTATATGTGGACATTGTGCCTCAGTACTATTAGCTTTCTAATTAATGCTGGATAAGTCCAGGAACTTGATTGAAACTTAGTTTCATATGTACAATGCAGAAATAATAATTCTCCACTCACTTACTTTCACTAAGTTGCAGATAAAATGTATTTAAAAGTACTTTGTCAACTATAAAACATGCTGGAAACACAAGATTTTGTTTTCAAAAGTCTTTTTCTGGTAGGCTTTTTATGTACTCAATGCTCTTGTGGCTAGAAATGAATTGGGTGAATAACGAGAATCTTTAGGTGACTTCAATGCCTACAGAACAACCACCTGCAGTCGGTCTTGGTTCCCACATCAAGCTTCCTGGCAGGCTGGCTGGCCCCACTTCTGCCTCCCTATTCAGTGTCTTTTCTGTGACCAGATGAAGACATGGAAGGCATACTTTTCAGATCCTAGGCGATTCACATCTGGGAGGATGAGCTGATGTCATGAATGCAGATCAAAAATTCACATCTACCTCAAAAGGCAGGAACAATGATCTGAAAGTGCCAAGATAAAATATAACACGGATATAAATAAATTCACCATTTAGAGTAAAAATAATCTATCATGCAAATTCAGGATGCCAGTGATTTGCCTTGGAGGAAGTTGATACGAAACCATCTGGGGGTTTTAGATGTCTACAAGCTCAAATAGAATGTGATGCATTTGCTTTGAAAAAACAAAACAAAACACACAAACAAACACAAAAAGCACCAAAGTGCTGCATAGAAAAATGTGGTGCTCACGAGAGTGATTTGGTGCTCAGCATCTAGCTTCTGAGTCAGGACTTTGGGGTTCCGGTCCTCACTGAGCCAATAATTCACAGTGTGACCTTGCCCAGGTCATGTAATGTCTCTTGGCTTCAGTTTCTCTCATCTATAAAATGAGAACTTGCACCAAATGATCACTGAGATTGCTTTCAGCTATAAGGATCTATGATTCTGAGTTGGGTCATAGAAAACCACCTTTTTTGTTTTTTTGTGTGTGTGTTTTTGAGAACTGATATTCTATAGCTAGTAGAACAAAATTTCAATTACAAAGAAATAACTGAGGCACATAATGAAAATACACACACACACACACACACGTATATTTTTTCTCTCTCAATGATTGGGACATTTAATTTACTTTTGTTAGCTTAGCCGATGGTCTCCTAAAAATTAATGTATTCCTCAACTTATTTTATTTAACTGGTGTACCCTAAGACCTTTTCTGGCACTTCATATGTTCCTATAACTTTTAGGTACAAATCTGGGCAAAGTTGAGCTGGCTCACTTTCCTTCCAAGACAGATAAATTGAGCTGCATGTGCTTTTACAGTGTGTGATCTTAGATGTGTACCATGAGACTTTCAAAATTAAGGTCCTGTCTACAGCTTATAGACATATATGGGGTCTCAGACTTCTCTGTAGGAATAACAGTTTATCATCAAAACTGTGGAGCTTTGGGCTGCCAAAAAATTAGTGTTGCTTCTTTCTAACATATAGAAGTATTATTTCTTTATTATAAGCTTTAATTGAGCAGTGATGACTTAATGGTTTGCAGTACCTCTGGGTTTTAGAATATGCTGGGTTTTTCAGGAGACATGACTTCATGCGTGAAAACATGTTGTTCAATGTTTTAATGCACCTCGCTCATTAGATTGGTGTCAGTATCAACCATGTGAACGGTCTTGCCTCGATATTGACTCTGAATGGTAGACCCCTAAATCTGTCTTGAACAGAACTGTACAAAACAGTTGGGTTTCAATAAAATAGTGAGACTGTTTCTATAATCCATGTATCATCATGTAAGTATTTACAAATGAGTGTGTCTTTATTTGCTCTCCCGAGAAGAATCTGAGATTTATCATCAGAATGTTACTGACCAAAATTTATTTTCTTTATTATTTCATAACAATTTACTGATTGCCATGTGGTGAGTGACATGCTTAGCACTGGGGACACAAAAAAATACATGTTCTTTTTTGCCAAAAGGGCTTATATGCAACTAGCACATACACAGATGGTAATAATAGCACATTGTGATAATAGTTACAATGGAGATAAGTGCCAGGAATAATATGCAAATTAGGTGTCACTTCATGACAAAGATGGCCATCCCCATGGCCACAATTTGGTGATGCCATAGCCACAAGATGGCGGCCCCCATGGACAAAAGATGGCAGCACCCAGTCTGACTCAACCCTGCCACTGAAGTGGTCAGGCCTGTTAGCCAGGCAGGAGGCTGGGGAGGCTGGGGGCCCAGGGGGAGGAACAGACAATCAGAGAGGGCTGGGAGTCCACTGACCAGGCCAGAGGCCTCAGGCATGGGAAAGGGCAGAGCCAGTGATTGGAGGGGGCAGGGGCAGAGCCAGTGATCAGAGGGTTATGAGGGTGCCCTACCCAGGCATAAGGCCTGGAACAGAAGCCTCAGGCCTGGGCAGGGGCAATGCTGGAGATTGCAGGGGCCTGGGCACCAATAGAGCCAGCAAAGCAGGGGCCTGGGGGCCCCCTGTCCAGGCCTGCAGCCTTGGCCAGAGGCTGCCAATGGGTCAAGGATAGAGCCAGTGATGGCAGGGGGCAGGGTCAGAGCTGGTGATTACAGAGGCCCAGGCTCTGTGAAGCCGGTGATCAGAGGGGCTTAGGGGTCCCCTGCCTAGGCCTGCAGTCTCAGGCAGAGGTTACAGGCCTGGGCAGGGGTGAAGTCGGTGATCGGAGTGAACTACAAAGGAAACACCTTTTCTTACAGCTCATTGGCTAAGCTCCCTGTATGCCACTGGTAATATTCTTGGTAACTTGGATAATAAGAATCCCTAAAGGCAATCTAGGGTTTTTCCACCACACTCCTGGAGGGAAAAAATAAATGTCCACTGCTATAGGGCTAAGAAATGTCATATCCTGCCCTAGCCAGTTTGGCTCAGTGCATAATGCCTCAGCCTGCCGACTGCAGGGTCTGGGTTTAATTCTGACCAAGGGCATGTACCTAGGTTGCAGGCTCCTCCCTGGCCGGGGCCCAGGTCAGGGCTCATGCAGGAGGCAACCAATCAAAGTGTTCCTCTCACTTTGATGTTTCTCTCTGTTTTTCCCTTCTCTTCCATGTTCTCTAAAAATCAATGGAAACATATCCTCAGGTGAGGAAAAGAAAGAAAGAAAGAAATGTCATATCCTATGAAAGACACATCTTGAAAATGCCTAAAGAAAGTTGTCTTTTCTTCATGGTGAAGGGACTGGAGTCTGTGTTGATGAAAGCACCTTGGTGGTTGCGGTGACTGGCAGTGGCTGCAGCAGAGGGGTTATGGGGCTGGTGGCTTCCTCTGATTAGCCTGGTTGCCTCCCTAAAAGGGAGGCCAGACTGCGGTTTAGGCCCGCTCCCCAAGGGGAGCAGGGAGCAGGCCTAAGCCATCAGTAAGACATCCCCTAAGGGCTCCCAGTATGTGAGAGGGGGCATGCTGGGCTGAGGACCTCCCCCCCCCACCTAGTGCACGAATTTCATGCACCAGACCCCTAGTTAGAGCATAAAGAAGAAAATACCTAAGTTGGCCCAAGGGAATCAGGAAAAATTGCACTGATGAAACTGCTTTGGTTTAGTTTGGTTTCCGATTTTCTTCTGAGGTCCTATGCTGACTCTGCTATTCAATGACTGAGAGAAAGTTTAGATTTTGCTGCCTTGCATGTGCATATGCTTTTCCAAAATAAATTGTGTTTATGTAATTATTTTTACCTCTTCTCCTCACTCATCATTTCCATCCTGATATTACTTTGAATTATACCCCCCACAATAGTCTTAGTTTCGGCTGAGTGTTCACATTTCTCATACAAGCTAATAGAACTTTTCATTTGCTTTTGGTTTGTAGATGTTGAACAGGGGGCTCTTAAGCAGGGCATTATTCTTAGAAGGATGACAGTCTTCAAACATTTTGATTAGTACCTCAGTTTTATCTACTTCTCCATATTGAAGTGAAGCCTGTGTTTTAGATTTTCTCAGCTTCATCTCCTGCAGAAAGTGCCAGTATTCAGAAAGGCAATTTTTGTCTCTAGTTTTATATCTACCAAACTGCTGTGAGGCTTCTGCAAGGTTTGGGAGCTTCAACTCTCAAAAACTGAGTATGTTATAATGTAATTTTAACAGGATCTTAAAGAAATACACCTGCATTGGGAATAAATATACCCTGTCTATTTGCAATATCTTGTATTTGTATAGCTTTTTATAGTTTGTAAAATATTTCACCTGCATTATCTTATTTAACTCTCACAATGCCAATTTGAAATACTAGGAAAGTGGAGTGTGTGAAGTTTAGTGAATTAATCCAGATAATACAGCTGGTCAGTGACAAAACCATGGCTCAAAGAGTCTTTAGCCTCCAATTATGAGGCTCATTCCACAATATTGTAGAGCAGGATAATCTTGCTATATGTAAGGTATAAAAGGAAAATCAAAAAAAAGGAATAGAATTTTTTGGCAATGTAAATGCAAAAATTGCGTTATTGTGCATGGTTTGGTTGGATGAGGTAGCACAGGACAGGAGAGAAAGTGAATTAATAACCATACTAAGTTGACTCTGAGCTTGGGGAAGCAGAGCAAGAAGGTGGAGGTGATTTAGTGTGTAATGGGGTGTCACTGAAGCAGGGCAGGTTTAAAAAAAGTAAAAATTGCAAAGGGGCATAAGTCAACAGTAGGGGCTACTGAGTGGGGAATGGACCTAGACAGGAAGCTGATCAGAGACCAAGCCCCAATGCAAAGACTGCAGCTGGATCCTGAGCTGCCATCATTCTGAAGCAGAGACCTTTTACATCCTGATTACTCACAGCTAAAATTGATGCCACAGGTGCTGGTTAGTGAGGCATACAAAGTCAAGGCTGCAGTCAGTTCTTTGGAAATCATACATAGTTTGCTGTACTTCAGTTACACGTCATGTCACTGTTTCCAGATATAAGGGTGTGAGGGGTGGGAGTAGTTATTGGAACGTGGTTGAAGGGCTTGAGGATGCTGTGAAGGATGAAGATCCAGATGAAGATGTGACTCTATGACATATAACTGACAGAAATCCATGTCAATGATCTCATTTCTCATTTTTAAAAAAAGTGCACTCAATTTGAAGGTCACCAGGATACCATAGTACTAACTTTCTCAATCCTTATCAGAGCAGGGAGATAAAATATGTCTCGAATGATTTAATTTTAGAAAACACTCAAACCTTTTCTTAAGTACCCATGTAATATTTTCAAAAATTAGAATTTATTGAGTTTTATTGTTGGCCTATACCTAAGAACATAATGCAAATCATATTAT
>PVJC01018545.1:0-31235 GCA_004026665.1 Murina feae | reverse complement strand
TCTGAATTTTTCTTGATAGAGATTCACCAACAAGTATATAACAGTTCTTATTTCCCTACACCCAGGGAATCATAGTGGTATCAAACTTTTTGATCTTTGGAAGACTGATAAATGAAGAATCATCCATTTTTTACTCCATTCTTTCACCCTCATTGGCATTTGTTCTGCCAGCCTACTGACAAGCTACAAATTCTATAGATCTTAAACCAATTGCTTAAAAGCAAGCAATCCTTAGAGGTAATCAGAAATTTGTTGAGTATTTTTTAGAACTGTTATGGTGTTGCTTTAAGAAATATCTAGATCTTTTGCCTCCTGGCCAGTATTACTCAATGATTAGACTGTCAACCCACGCACCAGAGGGTTTTGGGTTTGATTCTTTGTCAGGGCATATACCTGGGTTGCAGGTTCGATCCTGCATGTGGGAGGCAACCAATCAATGTGTCTATCACATATCAGTGTTTCTGTCTTTCCCCCACCTACCCTCCCTTCTATCCCCCCCCCCCCAAATCAATGGAAAACTCAGGTGAGGATTAAAAAAAAAAAAAACAAGGAAAGAAAAAGAATATCTAGGTCTTTCTGCTGAGTCTTTTGTAAGTAGTGGCCTATACTAGTAGGCATCTATCCTGTAGAATGATGCCCCTTTTCCCTGAAATAAAAATCTTAACCTATTACTTTTCTACTGATGGTAGGGAAACTCTATTTAATAGATAATATAGTATGTCCTTGTTTGTTAATCTTTTTAAGTGCATGTTATATAGTACTTGTATTTGAAACCTATATAATTTTGAATAAATATTTATATACTAGGGGCCCAGTGCACAAAAATATGTGCACTTGGGGGGGGGGGTCCCTCAGCCCGGCCTGTGCCCTCTTGCAGTCTGGGACCCCTCGGGTGATATCCACCTGCTGACGTGCCTGGCCAGCCTGGGTGAAGGGCTGATGGCTGTTTGCAGGCTGGCCAAGCCCCCCAGTGGGGACCCTCCCCGCATGGAGGTGTGGCCAGCCTGGGTGAGGGGCTGAGGGCTATTTTCAGGCTGCCCACAGTCCCTTCAGGGTTCGGGTCCCTACTGGGGTGCCTGGGCAGCTCCCATTGACCCAATGTCCCAGCGAGACTGGCTGGAATCAGGTTTCTGGGGTTTATTTATCTTCTGTAATTGAAACTTTGTTGCTTTGAGCGAAGGCCTAGGCAGGCAACAAAGCCTCCTGTTTGCTTCAGCTCTGTGGCTTCTATAATTGAAACATTGCTGCCTTGAGCAGAGGCCTAGCTGGCCTAGGCAGGAAGTTTCCTCCATTGCAAACAGAAGCCTCCTGTTTGCTCTAGCTCCGTGGCTGCTGGCCGCCATCTTGGCTGGGTTAATTTGCATAAAGCTGCTCTGATTGGTTGATGGATGTGGCTTGGCAGGTGGGCATGGCTTAGGTGTCTCAGAGTGATGTTAATATGCATATTACTCTTTTATTAGATTAGATATGCTGCATACTATATTTAGGTCACAGCAATAATTTAAGAAGGTTATATATTTTATAGATGAAACAAAGGCTGATAAAGGTCAAGTGATTTGTCTAAGATAATACTAGTATAGCTAAAGTATAGGAGCTAGAATATAGAGGCTAGTGGAGTGGTCAAACACCACAATGAATTCATAATTGAAATAAACTGAAGTTCTGGTGAATTGGTACAGAATTAATGCAATAGTAGTTCTGATTAGTTTAGGGCTTGTAGAAGACTATGATCTTAGTCTCATCATTTATTTGTTTGACTTTTAAGTTACATTACCCTCCATTAGCTTCATTTTCCTTTTCTGTGAAACAAGGACAGTAATTGTACCTAAATCACCAAATTCACCAAGTAACAACCTTTTTTTTTTTAATCCTCACCTGAGAAGGTTTTCCATTGATTTTTAGAGAGAGTGAAAGGTATGGGGGGAGAGAGAGAAACATTGATGTGAGAGAGACACATTGATTGGTTGCCCCTTGCACGCGCTCTAACTAGGGCCCAAAGCTGGGTATCGAGCCTGCAACTGAGGTACATGCCTTTGACCAGAATTGAACCTGGAATGCTTCCATCTGTGGCAAACTGACCAGAGCAAGCAACTACTTTTAAAGATTGTTTTTAGTCTGAGTAGGTCATAGTTCCAATAGTTTTTTAGCCTTTGTTTTTAAAAATAAACAGCAGGAAGTAGCTGACTTCCCTCTTCTTTTTCCAGTAAAACAACAAAACAAACCAGATACTGTTAACAGATACTGTTATATTTTGAAGACTGTATTAAGTTTTCATGAGCACAATATCAGTTCTAACAGGATATAGAACCCTAGCTGGTTTCGCTCATGGCTAGAGTGTAGGCCTGTGGACCAGAGGGTCTCGGATTTGATTCTGGTCAAGGACATGTACCTTGGTTGCACGCTCCTCCCTGGCCCGGGCCATGGTCAGTTCATGCAGGAGGCAACCAACAGGTTTGTTTCTCACATCAGTGTTTCTCTCTGTCTTTACTTCTCTCTTCTACTCTCCCTAAAAATCAATGGAAAAATATTCTCGGGATGAGTAGTAACAAAACAAAGAAACAAGCAGGACATAGAAACAGTTATGTAGGTAGTTTTTCACATTCTCTATAATTTATTTAAATTAAGATGGATGTTTTCTGGTCATTGTCTTTGGAATAGGCAAAATATTTGAACAGTTCTCCTGTTTGGTCCGTGTACACTAGTGACCCAGTGCACATTAAAATTTGGGCACATTAAAAGGGAATTAATTAGGGGAAATATTTTAATATTGCTATTTGCCCTTTCTCTTTAATAGAAGTGTCAGAGATGAAAGAAAATTACTAAAATGTATATGAAAATCTTCCTCCTGTCAGAGTGTGGGGTGCACCATGAGATCCAGAGTTAAGACCCCCAACCTATGTGCACCTTGAAATTGCATGAGACCCAGACCTGACTGGCCCCACCCCAATTGGGCTAGATCCAGACCTGGCCATCCCCACTCCTGTCAAGCCCTGCAGGATGGGGGGTGTGGCCTCAGGTTGCCTGGCCCGGGGCGGGGTGTGTGGCCTGAGGCCCTCAGGCCTGGGGCACGGGGCATGCTTTGAGGTCCCTGTCAAGCCCTGCCAGGTTGGGGGGGTGTAGCCCAAGGTCCCCTGGCCTGGCAAGGGATGCACCTTGAGGTTCCCCATCAAGCCCCGCGGGTGGGGGCACAGCCTGAGTTCCCCTGTCAAGCCTTGTGGGCTGGGGGCGTGGCCTGAGGTCCTCTGTCAAGCCCCACATGGTGTGGTGCACAGCTTCAGGTACCCCGGTCTGGCACTGGGGCGAGGGGCATGGCCTGAGGTCCCCCATCAAGCCTCGTTGTGCAGGGGGAATGGCCTGAGGTCCCCTGTCAAGCCCTTCTGGGGTGGGGGGGTGGGGTTGGGGGTGCGGCCTCAGGTCCCTGGCACTCGGGTGGGGGGCACAGCCTGAGGTTCCCTGTCAAGCCCTGCTGGGTGGGAAGCTCAGCCTTAGGTCCCCTGCTCCAGCCCAGCGTCACACAGCCTCAGGTCCCTGCTGATTGCTAGTTAAGGCTTCTAATGGGAACTTGGCCTCTGCTGTGGGCACAGCCATCTTGTGTTATGAAATCCCTGCCTCCTGTGTGGGCCAAGCCATATTGACTTATGGTGTGACGGTCAATTTGCATATTCCCTCTTTATTAGATAAGATCTTTTATTGATTTTTTACAGAGAGGAAGGGAAAGGGATAGAGAGTTAGAAACATTGGTGAGAGAGAAACATTGATCAACAACCAAGGTACGTGCCCCTGACTGGAATCAAACCTGGGACCCTTTAGTCCATAGGCAGATGCTCTGTTCACTGAGCCAAACTGGTTAGGGCTGGTCCTATTTTTTAGTAACAATGTCTGTCTTCCTCCAATAAAAGAACAAGTAAAAGTTGTCAATATAAGGTCTTTATTTTATATATTGAAACTCAAGGTTAGGGTAAGGATAAAGTCTTGTAGTTGTTTTTCCCAAATGCATAGGGACCTGTCCCATATTGGGAATCAAACTAATGACTTTTAATATAATTAAGTACCATTTTGTATAGCACTGCTTTTCAAATTTGGATCCAGGAATCTTGTTAAAATCTAGTTATAGGTCTTTGGTGAGGCCTGAGATTTTGCATTTCTAACAAGTTCCCAAGTATTTCACTGCTGCACAGCACACATGTTGAATAGCAAGTTTCTGTGGTAGTAAATCTCTCCATTACTGTGGACTGATTGGTTTAAATCAAGTGCCTATATTCAGACATTCATTCAAATTTTTGCTTAATGTCTATGTCTCAGGCACTATGCTAGGTATTGGGATTAAAACAGGGATGTAGAAAGATAGCTTGCTCTTAGTCAAGTGTGGAAGCCACAGAAATAATAAAGTATATGAAGTGGTAATGGGTAAATCCAAGGAGCTCTGAGAATCTAAGTACAAACACTGATTTTTAAACACGTTTATGAAGATATTAAAATTAATTTACCTGGCCCTAACTGGTTTGGCTCAGTGGATAGAGCGTCGGCCTGTGGACTGAGGGGTCCCAAGTTCGATACCAGTCAAAGGCATGTACCTTGGTTGTGGGCACATCCCCAGTGAGGGGTGTGCAGGAGGCAGCTTATTGATGTCTCTTTCATCGATGTTTCTAACTCTCTATCCATCTCCCTTCCTCTCTGTAAAAAATCAATAAAATATATTTTTAAAAATATATTTTAAAAAATTTTTAAAAAATTAATTTGCCTGATGTATTGATATCTATGTTCCTAATTAGTGTAGCTTTGATTGAATTGATAGTCTAAACAGACACTGGCAAACTTTTTCTGTAAAGGCTCAGATATTTTAGGCTTTGTGGGCACTACAGTCTCTGATCAACTCTGAGCAAAGCAGCCATAGGCAATATGTAAACAAACAGGGGCGAATTCCAATAATACTTGATTTACAAAACATCTGGAGGGCTAGGTTTAGTCTGAAGGCCATTGATTGCCCAGCCCTGCTCTAAACAGTGTGGGCATCCATATTCAAATTATTACCATCAGTTAGGGTAGCAAATAGAATGTGGGCTCTGGAGTTTGCTTTCTGGTTTTACCAGTTGTGTAGTTTTTGGGCAAAGTATTTAACCTTTTGCCCCTCAGTTTCATTATGGAGTCATGATACTACACATAATTTTGGAAATAAGAAACACTGTATTCGATAGCACCTAGTATATATAGCACTGCTAAATATATATATATATTTCATTTAGTTATTTTTGCTAATCCTCACGTGAGGATATTTTTTCCATTGCTTTTCAGAGAGAGTGGAAGGGAAGGAGGGAGGAGGAGAAAGAAATATTGATGTAAGACACATCAACAGGTTGCCTCCTACATGGGCCCTGTTTGGGATTGTGTGCCCTTGACCAGGAATAAAATCTTTGACCTTTTGGTGTGGGGCTGACCCTTGGGTGCGGGGCTGATGCTCTAACCACTGGGAAATGTCCAGGGCTATTATTTATTTTTTAATTGAATTTATTGGGGTGATGCTGGTTAATAAAATTATACAGGTTTCGTGTGCATAATTCCACAGCACATCATCTGTGCACTGTCTTGTATGTTCATCCCAAGCCAAGTCTCCATCCATTACCATTTATCTCCCCTATACCCTTCTTCAGCCACCCTTTCCACCCTCCCAGTCACCACATTGTTGTCCATGTCCATGAGTATTTCTTTTTTCTCTGTGCCTCCACCATTCCTATCAAGTGCTCCCCTCTCCCCAGCTGTCAGCCTGCTTTCTGAGTCTGTCTCTCTTTTGCTTGTTAGTTCATTTGATTCACATATGAGTGCGATCATATAGTACTTACCTTTCTCTGACTGGCTTAGAATAATGCTCTCAAGGCCCATCCATGCTGTTGCAAAGGATAAGATTTTTTCCTTTCTTACCCTTTAAGAATAGTAGTAGTCTAATGAAGTAGTATTCCATTGTGTAAATGTACCATGGGTTTTTTTATCCACTCATCTACTGATGGACACTTGGATTGCTTCCCAATCTTGGCTATCTTACATAATAAAAGGGTAATATGCAAATTGACCCTAACAGCAGAATGACTGGTCACTATGACACACACTGACCACCAGGGGGCAGACGCTCAATGCAGGAGCTGCCCCTTGGTGGTCAGTGTGCTCCCACAGGGGGAGCTCTGCTCAGCCACAAGCCAGGTTGATGGCTGCCAGTACAGCGGTGGTGGCGGGAGCCTCTTCCGCCTCCTCAGCAGCGCTAAGGATGTCTGATTGCAGCTTAGGCCTGCTCCCTGCTGGCAAGTGGCCATCCCCCAAGGGCTCCCAGGCTGCCAGAGGGGTATCTGACTGCCAGCTTAGGTCTGATCCCCCCAGGGAGCAGGCCTAATCCAGCAGGTGGACATCCCCTGAGGGGTCCCAAACTGTGAGAGGGCACAAGGCCAAGCTGAGAGGTACCCTCCCTCCCCCAGTGCACAAATTTTTGTGCACTGGGCTTCTAGTTGTAAATAATGCTGCAATGAACATAAATGTGCATATATTCTTTAGCATTCTTTAGAATTACTATTTCAGGGTCCTTCAGAAAAATTCCCAGAAATGGAATTGTTAGGTCATAAGGAAGTTACATTTTTAATTTTTGAGGCAACTCCATACTGCACCCATCTACATTCCCACCAATAGTGCCTGAGGGTTTTCTTTATTCCACATTCTCTCCAGCACTTATTGTTTGTTGATTGTCATGCATATTTAGAACACTTGGTAAATGTTGAATCAAATAATTTTCTGACCTCAACAGAGATGGAGAATAACTATAGTCTTGACTGTATATTAATACACAATATAATTGTGATTTCTTTAATATTGCCACTAGGAAAAGTTTTCTGACATTTTTGTAGCTCTTTAGTAAACTAACTTGGATTTTTTGGTAGAGTTTATATTTACAATATTGTTAGTCTCTTTGAGCTGTATTAGTAGAAGGGAAAGGTAACATTGAATACTTACAAGTAAAAAAATTGCTTTTTTAGCAGATTTAGTCATGCCTCCTATATCTCTCTCCCATTGCTTTAGTTCAGTTCTTTTTTCTCTTTTGTGGGTTACTGCAATCTCTTTCAGCTGGTTTTCCTTCATTCAATAAATATTTAGTAATATTTGACATGTGGTAGGTACTGTTCTAAGTGCTGGGGATTGAGCAGTGAACTAAATAGAAAACCCCCATCCTCATGGAGCTTATGCTATCTAGCAGCCTTCATTCAGTCTAGACTTTTGGAGTTCCCCCTCTATACTTTTGTCTAATTATGCTCTTTAAAATTTCATTCCCTCCCCTTGTTTAAAATCTTCAAGTCAGTGGATTTCTGTTCCTTATGGATAAAATTCAGGCTCCTTAGCCTTTATGCAACTTCATTTGTTGCCACACTTTATTAAACTCTCTGTCTTTCATCATTGCAGTTCCTTGTAGTTAACCACACTCTCTTGCCTTTCAGTTTTTATTTGTAACTCCTTGGAATGTCATTCTTTTAGATACTACTCCATGCACAGACAATATAGCTAATACCTTTTAAACTTCTTGACCTGTCCACTACCATTACTTGATGAGATGACTTTCTGTATTAACATAACATATTCTCATCATATGATGGCATGCTGATGCTATGATGTTTTTCTCCCTGTATTATAGTAGTCTGTCTGCTTCTCCTGCTGGAATTAAAGGCGCAAGGGCTGCTTTTAATTTTTTTATGTCTCAGTATCTGTCAAGAGGCCTGGCTCATAGTGTGAAATATTCATTTAGCAAATGAATGAAGTACTTGAACTATCTCAGCACTATCAAGCTGACTGGAGATTGTTGGGGTTTCTCATTTAGTATGCCTTTGACTTTATGGAGTGCTTACTATGTGCCAGCTAATAGAGATGAATAAAAACCTGCTGTTAGATGAATCAACAATACAGCTGACATCTTTCTTACTTTCACAACAGACATCTCTCTCCCTCCTTCCCTCAGTAAATAGCCTGTATCGGGAGGCTAAATAGTGCTGATGGTGTATGTTTTTAATGAAATAGTGTTTTAAACTATTGAAGAAAGACTGATAAAAATTTGGGGATCCACAAACCATTTTAGGATGATATGAGTCCTGGTTTGTCCACAGAAACTTTCTGTGGGCGCCTTTTGATAAGATCAAGAAAGTGTTAGCATCCAAACTTGCAGAATTGGGTCAATAGCTTGGAAGAAAATTCTGGAGGCCAGAGTGAAATAGTCTTTAAGAATTACTGCATCACGGTGACACCTTAGGTAATTTAAAGAATGATACCCTAAAAACAAATAGCAACAACAACAAAAATGAGCACTGACAATGCTGAATAGAAAAGAGAATCAGAGATGAATTCTGAATTTAAAAAGGTTTAAGAACACTTAATTTTGCTTATATTTTTCTATTGATACATGATAAAAATGTCTCTAAGAGCATTTTCAATAAGTTTACATTAAAAATTTAACTAGTAAAAGATTGACAAAAATAAATTGGGGGGGGGAAATGGAAGTATAGGCAATCCTAATTTTTTTTGTACAATCCAGAGATCCAAAATCATTTGAATAATATAATAACATACAAAATATTTTAAACAACTATATTTGCCCATTAAGTTGTTGTATTTACTATCTTAAAAATGTGAAGGCTTGGGCTTCCCCTCAATTAAGAATAAAGTCGATTTTATTAAATGCTACTTTTGGAGAAAATTTTTTTCTGTTCCCTCTGTCCCCCGCCTTCATAGTAGAGCTGTCTACTTGTATTTCACCAGTGCCCCTCTGTTTTAAATATATTTCTTATTTTCATATTGCATTTCTCCTTGACTCTTACTTTATGAGTATTTGACTTTTATATTGGTAACCATTAATCTCCCAGTTGGTTGTCTTACGTTTACAGAGATATTAAAAGTGTTAAAGTGTTTTGTGTACTTAATGATGATGTTTTTAGCTTAAGGATATGCATATGTAAATATTTTGAAAGAGATTGTTAAAATGTACAAGGTTGGGCAAAAGTAGGTTTACAGTTGTGAGTACACAAAATAATTTTTTCTTGTACTAGTGGCTTAGTGCATGAAATTCATGCACATTAAAAGGGATTAGAGGAAATATTTTAATATTGCTGTTTGCCCTTTCTCTGTAATAGAAGTGTCAGAGATGAAAGAAAATTAATAAAATGTATACGAAAATCTTCCTCCTGTCAGAGTTTGGGTTGCACCACGGGATCCAGAATCAAGTCTCTGCCCACTCATGTGCACTTTGAAATCATGCGAGACCCAGCCCCAGCCAGCCCCACCCCCATTGGGCTAGATCCAGACCTGGCCACCCTTGTCAAGCCCTGCCAGGTGTGGGGCACAGCCTCAGGTCTGCTGGCCAGGCACAGGGGCGGGGGGTGCAGTTAAGGTCCCTCAGCCCAGGCCAGCATGGGGGGGTACACCTTGAAGTCCCCCATCAAGCCCCACTGGGTGGGGGAGCGCAGCCTCAGGTCCCCCATGAAGTTCTGAGCGGAAGGGAGCAGCCTGAGGTCCCCTGGCCCAGCACTGGGGCGGAGGATGCACCTTAAGGTCTCCCAGCCCAGCACTGGGGCAGAGGGTGTAGCCTCAGGTGCCCTGGCCCAGTACCAGGGCGAGGGGGTCCAATCCGATTCCCCCATCAAGCGGCAGAGGGCACACCTTGATGTCCCCTGTCAAGCCCTGCTGGGTGGAAGGCACAGCCTCAGGTCCCCTGGCCTGGGGCCAGGCGGGGGGCATGGCCTGAGGTCCCCTGGCCTGGCACCAGGGAAGAGGGTGCAGCCTGAGTTCCTCTGGCCTGGTGCCAGGGTGGGGGGAGCAGCCTGAAGTCTCCTGTCAAGCCTTGCAGGTGGAAGGCAGGACCTGAGGTCCCCTGTCAAGCCCCATGCAGGAGGTGGGTGGGTGTGCAGCCTCAGGTCCCTGCTGATTGCTCCTTAAGGCTCGTTATGGGAACTTAGCCTCAGCTGTGGGTGCAAATTGACTGGAGTGACTGTCAATTTGCATATTCCCTCTTTATTATATAGCATTAGCATACTAAGGGAATTGTGGAATCCCCACCTCTACACCTCTTTAATTTTGCTAACTGAACTTATTTGTATTGGTACTGGGCCAGGGGACCTGAGGCTACACCCTCTGCACCAGTGCTGGGCTGGGGGACCTCAAGGTGCATCCTCCGCCCCAGTGCTGGGCCAGGGGACCTCAGGCTGCTCCCTTCCGCTCAGCAGAACTTCATGGGGGACCTGAGGCTGCGCTCCCCCACCCAGTGGGGTTTGATGGGGGACTTCAAGGTGAGCCCCCCCACTCTACTCCCATCTCATTGCTCTTAAGGCCTGTTTAGAAAGTACTGGTTTTTTTGAGCTTTAATCTTTCAGAATTTAGCCTTTTAGTTGTTAATGGCAATTAAAGTCTTTGTGATTGCTTGCATTTATTTGTAGTAAAATATCTGTGGGAGTTACTTAAAGGGGAAGAAATTTGACAGTCTATTGCAATAGGAAAATCCCATGTCTAGGGTTTGTGAATATCCATGAGCAAACTTCTTTCCTATTTTGGATTTCTATATGAATATCAGACTTGTTGGTTGTTTGGATTATTGAAGTAGGAATAGATAAGTTGCTTTATGACTTAGTTCATGGCTTTGGAAGGGAAAAAAGATGTTTAAAACAAAATTAAATGCTTTTTTAAAGAAAATTTTAAATAAAAGTACCCTTGGACATACACGTTTATTAGCTCAGCCATTTTTATTACCTGTTTCTCTGCTGAGAGGAGAGGACAATATATATTCCAGCGTTGAAATGTATCTATAAAACTTACAGGAGCCCAGCCAATATGGCTCAGTAGTTAACACTTTGTAATCGGGCATTTTTCCGCCAAATTGCGTCATTACGCGGGGCTTTTTTGACATTTTCTCACCAAAATTAGACTTTCCGTAAAATATTCATATCTTTCGATCTATTTGATATTTTTCTATGAAACTTTCCGTGTTTTAGTTTAAAAAGAGGTCTCTATTTACTTTACAAAATATGTGTTATTGTATTTTTTATGTACACAAAATTACTACATTCTAGGTAAACATATAAAAAACACTCTTTCACAATCAAAATAATTTTATTTATTCAAAATTACAATATGTTTTTGAAATTTTCAACAGATCTTATAAAAAAACTATAACCTAATAGTGCTTCACTGTGTGGTAGCGTTCGAAACACTTCCTATTATTCTCCCCTTCCCTACTATCCACCAACCACATTGACTTTCTTATTGTTCCTAGGTACATCCCTGTTCAGGGCATTTTGAATTTGTTACCTTTATTGGAACATTACCCATCCCACCCCCACCCCCATAGTATCTATTGAGTATCTGCTATGTACCAGATGCTGTCCTTAGCTCTTCCACACTATATGTAGCTCACATTCATGTGTGTAGACAATGAAAAAAATTAAACATAAAAAAATGAAAGATGAGATACGTGATTTGGAAAAAATAGCATGCTAAGAGAGACCTCATGGACAAAATGACATGTATGCAGAGAGCTGGGGTGGTGGCGGTGGTGTTGTCTCTAAAGTAAATATTTGCATGGCTTATTTGCCTCACTTTCTTCCCTGTATAGAATTGCAGTCTTTCCACCACACCTGGGACTTATTTTCATTTCTTGTGTTATTTTTGCATATGATACTGCCATCTGACATACTCTATATTTTTTATTTTTGTTTGTCTCCTACTAGAATGTAAGGTCCAAGACTTTCTTTTGATGCCTGCTGTTTTCCTTAGTGTTTGGCACATAGCAGGTATTCAGTATGTATGCAACGAATCAATCTAGGTGTCCAGACCAAATGAATACTTGTCTATAGTTAGGAAGATAGCCATTAAGAAAAACTGATATTGGGAAGTGATTGAGTGGGAGAGAAAAAACATAGGCTGTACTCAGTGATACATTTAGATAATCAGTGACACAGATATCCAGCTTTTAAAAATAAATATATTTTTATTGATTCCAGAGAGGAAAGGAGATGGAAAGAGAGAGAGAGAAAGATCAATGATGAGAGAGAATCATTGGTTGGTTGCCACTTGCACGCCCCACAATGGGGATCGAGCTCACAACCTGGGCGTATGGCCTGACCGGGAATCAAACTGTGACCTCCTGATTCATAGGTCAGCACTCAATCACTGAGCCTCGCCAGTGAGGCAGATACCCAACTTCTTAATAAGAATGCCCATAAGGGAGTCCACCCAAATGTTCATCGTTCTTCTCTTTCCCAATTCAAAATATACTCAGAGCAGGGGCCAGCAAACTAGATGCAGCCTGTGGGCAAAATCCTAAGATGTATTTTTACATGAACCTTCAGCCAGTTTTATGTTAAGAGTTAAAACATAGCAAAACAAATAATATGCCGTAGGTGATATGGACCTTATGTGGTCTGTAAAACCTAAAATATTTAGTTTCTGACTCTCTGTAAAAACAGTTTGCCAACCTCTGACTTACAGGCACCTTCTTGATTGCTTCCAGGGTAGAAAGATACTCCTCTGTGGTCTTCATAAATAATAGAAGTTACGAATTGGAACATGTAATTGATCTCACTTAGAGGTTGTATTGAGACCTAGAAAGTTACATTAATTGGGGGTGCGGGGAGGAGTGTCACACAACTTTATAGGTATAGATCCTGAGTCTCTAGCCTATGGTGTTTTTTTTTTAAGTACTTTTTTTTTTTTTTTCAAATCAGTGAGGACTGCTATTCACTCTTCTGTGATAATGCTAGGCAAACTGTCTTCTCTAAGCCTTCATTTTTATCACCTGTAAAACTGAAAAAATTGTTAGTAGTACAGGGTTTTTATAATGATTAAATGAAATGCACATAAGGTACTATACAGTTTAACATCATAATTATATTTTGTTACAGTGCAGTTAATAGGTTTCTGGTGTCTAGGAATCACTCCCCTTCTCCTTACAGTCATATATTTTAGGGGATAGGGTCATGGTAGGAATATGTTTGTCTTTAGAGCTTTCAGACCTCTTGTGTAGGGATCTAACTATTTCAGTAACATTGTATTTTATTGATTTTTGTTTGGGCTTAACCAACTTTTAGAATGTAGTTAAATGGAACGTTTTTTAAAAAGTATATTTTATTGATTTTTTTACAGAGAGGAAAGGAGAGGGATAGTTAGAAACATCGATGAGAGAGAAACATTGATCAGCTGCCTCCTGCACGCCCCCCACTGGGGGATGTGCCCACAACCCAGGTACATGCCCTTGACCAGAATTGAACCTGGGACCTTTCAGTTTGCAGGCCGACACTCTGTCCACTGAGCCAGACCGGTTAGGGCTAAATGGAGCATTTTGTTGCAAGTTTTAAACAACTGATTTACAGACTTTTGAACAAAATTGGGTTGCAGATTTAAGATTAGTTTTCTAAATTTAGGCAGAAGAGATTTTTGATCATTTTGTTCTATGCATTTTTAGTGACCAAGTTTTTGGGGGAGCTGAAAGGGAAAGATTTAAGGAAGGGAGAGAAGGAAATGGAGTACCTATGGGAATTCATTATAATATTACAGGCCACTCTTATTTCTAGTGCATATTGATGAAAATGCTGGGAGGTTATTAAATTGCTCAGAATGTCATTTATGCATGGATTAGTGCTGCTTCAAACTTTCCTGGTCTGTAAAGGGTAAGTATAGTATGAGATTGGGAATACCATCACACTGTTCAACTATCTCCCTCCCACCTTCTATTTAGATAAAAAAGGGTTAATAAATTAAGGATGGTTTTTGAATGAAAGTTACAAAAGGACTTACAACCTTTGTTAAGATGGATTAAGGAATCACATATCTGGTGTTTGAGTGTTTATTGAATAAAGGAGTAATTGTACATGTGTGCATATGAGCATTCAGAAAAACAGTAAATGGCATAGCTACTCCCCTTTGCAATTTATAAATTTACTAGAGGCTCGGTGCACAAAAATTTGTGCACTTGGGGGGGTCCCTCAGCCCGGCCTGTGCCCTCTCGCAGTCTGGGAACCCTCGGAGGATGTTCACCTGCTGGCGTGTCTGGCCAGCCTGGGTGAGGGGCTGATGGCCGTTTCAGGCTACCCACAGCGCCTTCAGGGTTCGGGTCCCTACTGGGGTGCCTGGCCAGCCTGGGTGAGGGGCAGAGTGCCATTTCAGGCTGCCCACAGCCCCTTCAGGGTTCGGGTCCCTATTGGGGTGCCTGACTGGAAGCAGGTATCTGGGATTTATTTAACTTCTATAATTGAAACTTTGTTGCTTTGGTCCCCCGCTGGAAGCCTGGGTTGCCCCTGGCAACCCAAGGTCCCAGCCTGGCAGGTATCTGGGGTTTGTTTATCTTCTATAATTGAAACTTTATAGCCTTGAGTAGAGCTCAGGGCCTGCAGTGCCCTGGCTTCCTCCATTGCCCGGGGCACCAGCTCTGTGGCTGCTGCCATCTTAGTTGAGTTAATTTGCATATTGGCTCTTGATTGGGTGGTGGGTGTAATGGAGTGAGGGTTAATTTGCATATTACTCTTTTATTAGATTAGATATACAACAATGAAATCTTTTTATGAGTATAGTTTTATGAGTTTTGACAAAATCAGAGGGGGTTGTACAGCCACCACCACAATCAAGATACAGAAAAATTCCAGTATCCCCTCTTATAAACTTCCCTCATGCTACCCTCTGATTCCCCTCTGAACTATCATTCTCTCTATAGTTGTGCATTTTCTAGATTATCATACAAATAAATCATATATAGCCTTTGAGTCTGGTTTCTTTCATTTAACATAATGCATTTGAGATTCATGTTGTGTATATCAATATTTTATTCCTTTTAATTGCCAAGTAGTATTCCATTGTATATATGCACCACATAGTTCATTTCTTTCTCTATTGAAGGGTATTGTGTTGGTTTCAGTTTTTGGCAATTATGAATAAGGCTGCTGTAAACATTTATATCCAGGGTTTTGTGTGAACATAGATATCTTAGTTTTCTGTGTAACACATTGCCAAACAACAAATTTATTCTCTTACCTGTCTGGAGGTCAGAGGTCTGAAATCAGTATCAAGGGCCAAAATCAAGGTGTTGGCAGGGGCACACCCCCTTTACAGCCTCTTTTAGCTTCTGGTGGTTCCTGGCATTTCTTGGCTTGTTGCTGTATCACTCCAGTATCTGCTTCCTTATTTACGTCACTAGTGGCCCGGTGCACAAAATTTGTGCATGGGAGGGAGGTGTCCCGCAGCCCCAGTCTGCACCCTCTTCAATCTGGGACCCCTCAGGGGGTATCTGACTGCCAGTCCCTGTGGAATCGGGCCTAAACCAGCAGTTGGACGTCCATCTCGCAATCTGGGACCGCTAGCTCCTAACCGCTCATCTGCCTGCTGGCCTTCACGCCCCCAACTGCCCCTCTTTGCCAGCCTGATTGCCCCCAATTGCCCCCACTGGCCTCCTGCCCCTCCTGCTGGCCTGATAGCTCCCAACTGCTCCCCTGCTGGCCTGATGGCCCCCCAACTGCCTCTGCCTCAGCCCCATAACAAGGGCTTTGTCCGGAAGTTCTCTCAGTTTAATTAGCACATTACCCTTTTATTAGTATAGATGCCTTCTCCTCTGTATTTCACATTCTTTCCCCTCCCTCCCTCCCTCCCGCCCTCTCTCATATACTTGTGATAGTATTTAATACACAGCTGGTAATCCAGTATAATCTCTAACCTCAAAATCCTTAATTTATCACATCTGCAAAGACCCTTTTCCAAATAAGTTAACATTTACAGGTTCCAAGGATTAGGACCCTTAGACTACTACAATAGGTTTTCGTTTCACTTGTGTAAACACCTAGGAGAGGGATCACTGGGTTGTATGATAAGTGTATGTGTAACTTTATGAGAAACTACCAAACTGTTTGCATAGTGGCTGTTCTGTTTGGCAGTCTTACCAGCAATACATCACAGTTTCATTTGTTCTACATCCTTACTAGCATTTGAAATTGTCATTTAAAAAAGTTACTCTAATAGGTATATAGTGGTATTTAATTGTGAATTAATTGGTATTTCCTTAATGATTAATTATGTTGAACACCTTTTCATATACTTATTATAACTTCATTGGTGACGTGTCTGTTCATTTTTCCATTTTTTAAATTGAGTTATTTTTCTCTTTTGTGTTTGTTCTTTTTTATTTTAAAAAACCTGTTTTCCTCAGAACTAGTTCTGGAACTTAAGCTTCTTACATTTCCTTGCTACAAACTTGTTTCCTTTTTGAGTTTCTAGAACTAAATAAATTAGTTCTTTTCTGGCTCCTAATAAATCTACTCAGTAACAGAAATATAAATTAGCATGTATGGGTATATTAAGTCTGGGTTTGTAAGTGACTGAAACACTTGAGTAAAAAAGAGTGTTTTATTAGTAGCTATGACCAACTTCAAGGAAGGGTACGAATGGAGTTGGCATTAGGGACAACTGATCCAAGGATATTATTGCTTGGTTTCTCTATTTTTATCTCTGCTTCTTTCAATTAGTAACACTGTCTCCTGTCTCAGACAGGTTTTCTTCAAATGGTTGGGAACATGGTCGCAAGGTGTTTTAGGATTCAGATCCTTCCATCCTTGTGACCTAGAAGAAAAAAGGATCTTCCTTTCAAACTTTATTCAGAAAACTTCTGGGATTTTCAGCCTGACTTACTTGAACATCTTATCTCAAAAAATGTGAACAAAACAAACTCTTTTTTTTACAGAGAGAAAGCGAAAAGCATAGAGAGTCAGAAACATCGATGGGAGAGAGATATCGATCAGTTGCCTCCTGCATGCCCCCGATGTGCCCGCAGCCAAGGTACATGCCCTTGACCACAATCGAACCTGGAACCTTTGAGTCTGCAGGCCGACGCTCTATCCACGGAGCCAAACCGGTCAGGGCCAAAACAAACTCTTGATTCCTCCTCCCTCTTTTCCCCCCATGCCTTCTCTGGGTGTGTTTTAAATTTCTTCATATCAATAAATCCAACACTCATCATAGTCAGAAAAGCAGGAGTCCTTGAACCCTTCCTGATTTCCTTTCAGGAATAGTCCTTTCTTTCATATCCAGACCATCAGTCTTGCTTACTGTTTTGTAACCACACTGCTCATCTTCTCTCAGTTTCTTTTTCAAAATATGTTTTTATAATTTTAGAGACAGGGAGAGAAACATTGATTGGCTGCCTCCTGCACATCCACTACTGGGGATTGAGCCTGCAACCCTGGCATGTGCCCTGACTGAGAATCAACCAGCGACTGCTTCAGTGCTTGGGACAATGTTCAACCAATTGAGTCACACCAGCAAGGGACTCTCTTAGTTTCTTAATACACCAAGCTCTTTTTTTGAGATCTTTGCACAGCTGTTCCTTCTCATGCGATCTCTTAGAGGTTTTCTTAAGCATGAAGCTCCTCCTTCATTCCTGTCTTTTTCCAAGCTCCTTATTTGTTTCATAGTACCACTTCTTACAGTTAGGAGTCATTTTACCCATCTCTTTATTTGGGTTTTGCCTTTTTTACCACTAGACTATACAAATTACTTGAATTTAGGGGCATTATCTTATCTTTGTATTTCCAGTTCTAGTATAGTCTGGGGCATTTTTGTTAATCACGTAAAAGTTTTTGAAAGAATGAATCAGAATGGATTTTTACAATTGGCTCAACCGGGGTATAGTGCCCTTGTGAGTCTTATATGCCAGAAAATATGGTAGTGCAGTAGACTGAATGACATGTTATGGGCCAACCAGATGTTTTAAAGCATCAGTAATAGTATTCATTTTCATGTTTCTGTTAATGCTTATCCTCAGGGGCTCCTGTTTAGGTTCTTGTATTGTCCCTTACTAATCCTTTACTTTTGACTGTTCACATATTTGCTGCTCTCTTAACCTTCTATGAGAGATTCAAGACAGAGGGGTCTGGAGTCAAGAATGTTTGGACATGCAGTTGAGCATAGAGTTGATAATCCTGGCTAGGACTAACTGCTGAGTTAATGAAGGTTAGGGAGAGCATATTAATTTGTCATTCAAACCAGGTCATTTTTGAGATGAAATGGAGTGCCAGGAAAATGAGTTTAAACCTAGGCTATTTCATAAATCACAGTACTGGGGGCATGTACCGTAATTTCCAGCATATAAGACGACTTTTTAACCCAGGAAAATCTTCTCAAAAGTCGGGGGTCATCAATGAAGCCGATGGTGATGGCAAGTGTCTCTGGTCGGCTCCTT
Organism: Murina feae; assembly: GCA_004026665.1. Classification (NCBI taxonomy): domain Eukaryota; kingdom Metazoa; phylum Chordata; class Mammalia; order Chiroptera; family Vespertilionidae; genus Murina; species Murina feae. Next base: position 13,012 of record PVJC01018545.1, on the reverse strand, counting down.
TTTGTGCCACATACAGTCTCTGTCTGGACTTTTTAACCCAGGAAAATCTTCTCAAAAGTTGGGGATTGTCTTACACGCCCAGTGATCTTATAGGCCAGAAAATACAGTAGATTATAATCAGTTCTAGGATGGAGTGCTGTGTGCATGAGGGCTTTGAATTGGGAAGAGAGTTGCCTAAAGTAATAGGAAGAAGCCAGGTAGAGCTCTGGGTTGTGTGTGTGTGCGTGGACTGAACATAAACAGTGAGCCAAGAGTTTTGTAGATCTGTCCTAATTAGTAAACATTAGAGGCCTGATGCATGAAATTTGTGCATGGGTAGGATCCTTAGGCCTGGCTGGTGATCAGGACCAATCTGGGGGGTGACCAGCAGGGTGATAGGGGGCCCCTTGCTGGCACCTGTGTTGGCTGGTGGCCTGGGATGATCGGAGGCTAGTACCAGCCCGCTCACTGGCTACCTTCATCCCCCGATCACCCCACTGCTGACGGTTGCCTCCCTCTGAGGGAGGTGACTGATGGGGTGATCTGGAGGGGTGGGTAGTGCTAGCCCGCTTGCTGGCTGGCCTCACACCCTGCCTCCGCCGCTGTTGCCTCCCTCTGCAGGTCGACTGGTGGGGCGATTGGGGGGCCCCTGCTGACACCCACTTTGGCTGGCCTGGGGCCTGTGGGCTGGGAGTAGCTCTGCACTGAGCATCTGCTCCCTGGTGGTCAGTGTGCGTCATAGCGTTTGGTTGGTTTGCATATTAGGTTTTTATTACCTATACATATAACAGGCTAATATGCAAAGTGTCTCCATGGGAGTTTGACCAGGAGACCGGAAGTTCTGTCTTTTGCTATGATGTGCACTGACCACCAGGGGGTGGCATGAAACAAAGGAAGGTCCCAGCCGGCAGCTGGCAGCTGGAGAAATGAGGCCCTGGCTGGTAGACGGAAGGAAGGCCTGCTGGCAACCAGAAGGCCTCAATCAGCCCTGATCACTGGCCAGGCCTAGGACTCTACCTGTGCACAAATTTCGTGCATTGGGCCTCTAACATAGGATAATTGCCTAACAGATAAGGTTGAAATCCTAGAATCTGAACCTAATTCTCTTTTATTTTCCCATAGAAAGCTACTACTGTGCTTTGCTATACTGTTCACTCAAAGAATACATGGGTTGTCTGATCTGTAAGCTTCTGGCCTACTTTCAATAAAAAATTAGAGAGTGATTTCACTACTGAAGAATTTTCTCAGATAAGTTCACACTCTCTTGCCACTTTGTCCTATAGATAGTTGTAGTACACATTTGTGAGTAGTTTGGAAAGATGGGCTTTAAGATACTTTTTTAAGGGGCATGAGGTGGAATGAGGAGCACACAGCAGGGAGTGGAAGGCAATTTAGAGGTGAATGGTGGTAATAATAGCATTTGCTATAATTATTTTTATTATACATAGAGGCCTGATGCACGAAATTCATGCACTGGGTGGGGCGAGGTCCTCTCAGCCCAGCCTGTGCCCTCTCACAGTCCAGGACCATTTGCTCCTTACTGCCCATCTGCTCGCTGCTCCTAAGCACTGCCGTCCAGGCGGGAGAGGCTCCTGCCATTGCCACTGCGCTCACCAGCTGTGAGCCCGGCTTCTGGCTGAGTGGGCTGCCCCTGTGGGAGCGCACTGACCATCAGTGGGCAGCTCCTGCATTGAGCATCTGCCCCCTGGTAGTCAGTGTGCATCATAGCAACCAGTCATTGTGCCAAAATGGTTGCTTAGGCTTTTATTATATAGATTATCATTTATAAATAACACATAAAGCAAAGTTGAATTCAAGCTAAGGAGAGGGCAGAATTTTATTGTCAAGTATACACCATAGAATTTCATCTTTGATTTTTAAATTCCAGCCAGGGAATTGTTAATAACATTATAATTGAAATTAATACCTATGACAGTATGTAGTAAGACTGATTCTATAAAGACAAACTTATCACTCCAGTATTGGGTTTTTAATTTTTGTTAGGTAAATATGTACTTTTTAAAAAATTTAGACGTTTGGTTTTTTGACAAAGGGTGCAAGTAATATTGACTGTTTTGTGGAAAAATGTAAAAGACATTATTAAAAGCTTTGTGAAGAATGTAAAACACACACACATTAGTCACCTTAGGGTCACCTCATGTTATCTTTTCCATGAAGACACTTTTGTTATGCCTTTTCTTTAAAAAAAATTTTTGCTCCCTTGTTAGGTTATTTGGACCTAGAATATACAGTATATAATTGTTCAGTGAGAATTATGGTTACTGTGACATTTCTGAGATGATAGCATTAAAAGTAATTTTCTGAAATTTTATTTTTATATAAAGCAATTTTTTTTTTTTGAGAGAGAGAAACATTGATTTGTTGTTCCACCTATTTGTGGATTCATTGGTTGATTCTTGTATGTGCCCTCACCAGGGATCAAACCTGCAACCTTGGTGTATTGGTACAATACTCTAACCAACAGAGCTACCCGGCGAGAGCCACCTTTTTATGTTTTAATTGTGAGAGTACTTTATCATTTTTATTTTATTTCGTTTAATCACATCAGACAGGTCTAGTTACTGTTATCTCCATGTTATAGAAGAAGAACGAGAACTAGTAACTAGCTGTATTTTAAGCAGCCAGTCCTGAGAAAATTATACTAAAGATGAAGGATGTGTGAGGCACTTGATAACTAGCCTTGCAGAGGGTGCTGCACATAATATGCTGTAGAGTTTATATTAAAAACTAGAGGCCCACTGCACGAAATTTGTGCACAGGGGTGTGTGTTCCTCAGCCCAGCCTGCACCCTCTCCTATCTGGCACCCCTCTAGGGATTCCTGACGGGCAGTCGGACATCCCTCTCACAATCCAGGACTGCTGGCTCCCAAGTGCTTGCCTGCCTGTGTACCTGATTGTCACTAACCACTTTTGCCAGACAGCCTGATCATCCCCTAACCACTCCCCTTCCGGCCTGATTGCCCCTAACTGCCCTCTCCTGCGGGCCAGGTCATCCCTAACTGCCCTCCCCTGCTGGCCCGGTCACCCCTAACTGACCTTTCTTGCCAGCCTGGTCTCCCCTAATTGCCCTCCCCTGCTGGCCTGGTCCCGTACAACTGCCCTCTCTTACAGGCCTGGTCGCCCCTAACTGCCCTCCTTTGCAGGCCTGGTCGCCCCCAACTGCCCTCGTCTGCCAGCCTGGTCATCCCTAACTGCCCTCCCCTGCAGGCCTGATCGCCCCCAGCAGCTCTCCCTTGCAGGCTTGGTCTCTCCCAACTGCCCTCCCCTGCTGGCCATCTTGTGGTGTCCATCTTTGACCACAGGGGGTGACCATCTTGTGTTTTGGAGTGATGGTCAATTTGCATATTACCTCTATTATATAGGATTGTTTTTCAAGGTAAAAAATTGCTATATAGACATTGCTGTATTCACTTTTTATTGCTGTATTCACTTTTTATTCACTTTTTTTGTTTTATTCTATAACTTTAAAACTACTCATCAGTTTTTAAATTTCAAGTACCTAGTAGCTTCAGTGGTAACTGTATGAGCACAGTTACCACTCATAAACTGGGCATACAGTTTTCATCATCACAGAAAGTTCTATTAAATAGCATTGTTTTTATTAGAGAAAATACCACTTGAGTACAGGTTTTGTTTTTGTTATTTGGCTTTAGGGTTTTTGAAGTTAGAAATGTTAACTTTAGATTATCCTAATGAGAGGAGCTTTGTGATTTACTCCTATTAATCAAGCTTGTCATGTTCACACTTAGCCTAATCTTTTATTAAGTCTCGCTGGCTACATATAAATCAGTCATACTAGGCTGAGGGATATTTTGGGCTAAGTCATAAAAAATTTACAAATGTGTGTTTTATGTTAATGCTTAATATCTTTTAAGCTTTAATGCTTAATATCTTTTTCCTTATCCATAGAGTGAAGATAATGATTACATGGAATTTGAATTAATTGATTGAGGTTATGAAGTTAAAAAATTAAAATCCTAATGAACCTCCTAGTCCCAGCAGAATCTTTGCTGTTTTGAAGTTGTTTCAACTTCAACTCTCCTTTATTTTCTAAGCCCTTAAAGTTTAGTGTCTCATTAAACATAGTTTACACACTTGTTGAGTAACTACACTGGAGTAGTCATTTCATTGTCTTACATGATTTGTTAATTCATTTATGATTACCCATTATGATGACCTATAACTCAATTATGAGCTTCTTGAAAGTAGGAAGTCCTGTTTTGTATTTAAAATGCCCATAATTTTAGAAATTAAGAACTGAAAAAGACTTTGAGGTAGTCATGTCAAATATTTTTATTTTATAAATGAAGAACCATGACAGTTGAAGTTACTTGTCCATACTCGGAGAACCAGGACTAGAGAACTTGGATATCCTTCTATCTCCTTACCTGATTGTTAAATTTAATCTGAAGGAAGTAATAAGAACTACTTTTGGTTGAAGCTACTTTATTTTGTATGTATAAACTGTGTCAGTGTAGAGCAAAGTTATTTATAACTCTGATATTTCCTGATTGTTTCTTATGACACATTCTTAGGGTCAGAGTATATGCAGTTTTTAGAGATATTTTTATCTTGAGAAAGCTTTTTTTAAAAAAATATTTTTATTAATTTTTTACAGAGAGGAAGGGAGAGAGATAGGGAGCCAGAAACATCGATGAGAGAGAAACATCGATCAGCTGCCTCTTGCCCACCCCCTACTGGGAATGTGCCCACAACCAAGGCACATGCCCCGACCAGAATCAAACCTGGGACCCTTCAGTCCACAGGCTCTATCCACTGAGCCAAACCGGTTAGGGTTTGAGAAAGCTTTTTGGTTTTAGATTGGAATAGGGTAACTGGTTTCTCAGGTAAAACAATTGCTTAGTTATTTTTATGTGCTACCTTTGGTAGTAATAACTTATATAATGAATTATGGGGTTAGAGTGTCCATTTTATAGGCCCTAATAGTCCTGTTTTTATGAGCTATTTTTGACCTCTACTTTTATATTCTTGTTACAGTTTTGGTTTCAGTATTACTATTGTGTACACACACACTTACAGGAGTGCTAAGAGTAATCAACATTCCTATGTACAAGCAAGATGTTGTTTCTTAAAGTTCCTTTTTATTCACTCTAATTATTTGCAAAGTGTACATTAGGTATTTACTGGTATAAGGTGATTGTTATTTGATAGGATACTTTTGCTTCTCAGAAATAATATTGGTTTATTTCTGTGGTAGCATATGCTTGTAGTTGGCAAGGACTAGACCAGCTCAGGCTTTTTTTGTGGAATACTAGTTGTTTCCCCATGAGATTAGCATACATCCCTCCTTTTCTCCCATTTGCCCAAGAATTGAAATAGATTTCAGAAGGGAATCTTTGCTTGTAAATTATAGGCTTTCTTCTTTCCAAAGGCACTTCCCTTTTTTGCAGTTGTTCTTACGTGTGTGTGCGGGCATTTATGTGCATGTGCAGGTGTGTGGTTGCTTGCAGCATTTGGATCTGTGTAGTACATTGGCTTCTAGACATCCTTTGTATATATAGTAACAGCATAAGCGGGAGGGACTGGCAGCCTGTAAAACAGTTTTTCTCCTCTTCTCCCTCCTCTCAACCTCACTCTCTCTCCAGATCTGGTGACATTACATAGATAAATGTGCAGCTAGGAAAACACCAGAAGGAATTGAATGCCGGCCAAAAATTTGCAGCATGAAACCAAGCTGGCTGCTTCAGCCTAGCTTTCCTGATCTCATTGTGTGTGTGCAATCTGCACTTGTCAGGGCTTTCCTTCTTGAATATTACGTCACTATGTTTCCCACCCTTATTACACTATCTTTTCTTTTGAAAAGCTACTGTCTTCAGGCTTTACACTTGTTCAACACTCACGGCTTTATTTATACTGTTATGGAGGTAATATTGAAGATGAAATATATTTAAGTTTGAAAGAATTTTTTTTGTAAATCCTCACCCGAGGATATGATTTTCATTAATGAGAGATAGAGAAACATCAATGTGAGAAACCGCGATTGGTTGCCTCTTACAAGGACCCTGACTGACTGGGAATTGAACCTGAGATCCTTCGCTATATGGATGATGCTGCAACCATTCGTCACATTGACCAGGGCAAAAATTTTAATTTGATGTAATATCCACTGAAGGTGTATGTGCGTGTGCATGTCCACATGGGTGTTCTGGGCAGTATTAGGTTAGTGTAGAGAAGATAAGGTAATGGTAACTACTTGAAATTATTACATTGCTTTTAAAAAAAAAACTATTCTTCAAGAAGAGGGACATTTTCTCAGAGGACTTTGAAGACAGCTTATAGAAGTACTGATTTTTAATTGTTGACCCGCGTTGCAGATAGACATTTCTGGGATAGAATTGATTATTTTCATGTTTGTGTGTGTGTTTTCTTTAATAATCCTACCAGACATTTTATAGGTTAGTAGTCCCAGTGCACAGGACTTGATATTATATGTTTCATTAGGCTCTGTTGTGGCTGGCCTTTGACATTTTTATTAACCCACTAGAATTAGAAGATCATGTGAAGTTGGAGTAAGAGAATTTATCTTGGTGACTTTAGGATGCTGATTCCATTGTAGGTATAATTTTGCAAAGCTAAGAATCCAGGAAAGAATTGCCAGAGAAGCAATGAAAGAAAAGATTTTATATGAAAGTACCTGCCTTGATCCTGAAAGAAAACAAACCAATGGCAACAGCAGCAATTGAGCAGAATCTCGAGCGTAGAAAACCAAATACAACTCCCTGAAGCCAGTGTGAACAAAGTTGAGATCAACTGTGTAAAACATCGTTTACACCATAAGAAGTCTTTTAATCAAGTAAATAAAGTATGTGGAGATTGCAAATTTTTTTTCATTTCATTGAGTGATTAAGTTGAAGCTGTTTTGAGTATGGACTTATAGTCAGAATATCTGTCTGACTTTGAATAACTTTAATCATTTTGTTAGTCATATATAGCCTTTGACAAGGATTTTTATCTTTAGTAAAATGAATATATAATGGTTTTCATTTATATTTATTTATTATATTTATTTTTTTTTGTTATTCATCACCCAAGGATAGTTTTCCCATTGATGTTTTAGAGAGAGCGAATGGGAGAGAGGGAGGGAGGGAGGAAAGGGGAAGAGAGACAGAAAGAGGGAGAGAGAGGAACATTGATGTGAGGAATCCTGACTGGGGCCGGAGATTGACCCTTCAGTCCAGGCACATCCTCTTGATCAGTATTCCAACCTGAGACCCTTCAGTGGGTGGATTGGCACTCTAACCACTGAGCAACACCAACTAGGGCTATAGTGTTTTTATAAAGATCCCTTCCAGTTCCGAATATCATACTTTCTATTGTGCTAGTTATTATTTTGGTAGGTCTTGAGGAAAATGATGCTGTTTGCCACTTAGTTCAAGTGTTATTTTAAACCATGTGCAGAATAATGTCTACAATTGCATTAACTTAAAAAAGTAATGAACATGAAAGTCTGGTTGAATGTCTTGCTCTTTCAGAACCATCACTTTATATACAAAATGGGGCCAAAGTAGGTTTACAGTTCAAATGGAAAATAAAACACTAATCTAATCCAATAAAAGAGCAATATGCAAATTAACCCTCACTCTGTTACACCTAAGTCACGCCCACCAGCCAAACCACTCCCATCAGCCCATCAGAGAGACTATATGCAAATTAGTCCAATCAAGATGGCGGCTGGCAGCCACTGAGCTAGAGCATATAGGGGCTTCATTGCACCAGTGATGGAGGAAACTGCCTGCCTCAGCTGACTGTGGCCTCTGCTCAAGGCAACAAAGTTTCAGTTATAGAAGCCATGGAGCTAAAGCAAACAAGAAGCCCTAACCGGTTTGGCTCAGTGGATAGAGCGTCGGCCTGCGGACTGAAGGGTCCCAGGTTCAGTTCTGGTCAAGGGCATGCACCTTGGTTGCAGGCACATCCCCAGTGGGAGGTGTGCAGGAGGCAGCTGATTGATGTTTCTTTCTCATCGATGTTTCTAACTCTCTACCCTTTCCCTTCCTCTCTGTTAGAAATCAATAAAATATATTTAAAAAAATCAAACAGGAGGCTTCGTTGCACCAGTGATGGAGGAAACTGCCTGCCTAGGCAGGCTGTGGCATTCACTTAAGGCAACAAAGTTTCAATTATAGAAGATAATTAAACCCCAGAAACCTGCTTCCAGCCAGCCTTGCTGGGACTTTGGGTCAATGAGAGCTGTGGTGAGCCTGCAAACAGCCATCAGCCCCTCACCCAGGCTGGCCAGGCACCCCAGGGGGGTACACCCTTGCTGAAGGGGATGTGGCCAGCCTGAAAACGGCCCTCAGCCCCTCACCCAGGCTGGCCAGGCACTCCAGCGGGAACCCCACCCTGATCCAGGACACCATTCATGGCAAACCAGCCGGGCCCCACCCATGCACCAGGCCTCTATCCTATATAATCCTATATAATAAAAGGGTAATATGCAAATTGACCCTAACAGCAGAACCACTGGGAATGACTGGTCACTGTGACACACACTGACCACCAGGGGACAGATGCTCAATGCAGGAGCTGTCCCTGGTGGTCAGTCCACTCCCACAGGAGAAGCTCTGCTCAGCCACAAGCCAGGCTGATGGCTGCCAGTACAGCGGTGGTTGTGGGAGCCTCTCCTGCCTCAGCAGCACTATGGATGTCTGACTGCAGCCTAGGCCTGCTCCCTGGTGGACATCCCCCGTGGGCTCCTAGGCTGACAGAGGGATGTCTGACTGCCATCTTAGGCCCAATCTCCCGGGGAGCGGGCCTAAGCCAGCAGGTGGACATCCCTCCAGAGGTCCCAGAATGCAAGAGGGCACAGGCCAGGCAGAGGGACCACCCCCCGCCCCCGAGTGCACAAATTTTTGTGCACCAGGCCTCTAATTAATAAATAATATTAAAAGAATAAACTTTACAGTACTCACAACTGTAAACCTACTTTGGCCCCACCTGGTATTTTTAGCATAGAAAAGATGCTTTTTCTAATGCTCTTGTATTCAAGTACCACTAAATAATTGTTTTAAGTGGGTAATGTGCAGTGTGGCAGATAATATGTGTACAAAATAGTGGTATGAGTCTAAATGCAATAAAGTAAGTATCATATATAGAAAATCTATTAGTCTACAGAAAATTTTAATCACCTTGATTTTTATTTTGGATGTTAAAACAAAAACTTACACTGACTTCAACATGACATTTAGCCCAGCTGGTGTGGCTCAGTGTTTGAGCATTGATCTATGAACCAGGAGGTCACTATTCGATTCCTGGTCAGGACATGCCCGAGTGTGGTCTCGATCCCCAGTGTAGGGCATGCAGGAGGTAGCCGATCTCCCCAGGAGCAGTGATTCTCTCTCACCATTGATGTTTCTCTCTCTCCTTCTCCCCTCCTCTTTGAAATTAATAAAAAAATATTTTTAAAAAAGAAAGAAAAGTGGCAGTTGGTCACTTAGCCAAAATAAGCTTTGAAGGATAGTTTTGAAAAGAGATAGGAAATAGCATTTATAGGTGCCTCTTTTGAGTTACTGTCCCATAACTTTATCCCATCATATCTTCACAAGAACTTAAAAAATGGCCCTAACTGGTTTAGCTCAGTGGATAGAGTGTCGGTCTGCAGACTGAAGAGTCCTAGGTTCGATTTCGGTCAAGGGCATGTATATTGGTTGCGGGCACATCCCCAGTGGGAGGTGTGCAGGAGGCAACTGATTGATGTTTCTCTCTCATCAGTGTTTCTAACCCTCTATCTCTCTCCCTTCTTCTCTGTAAAAAATCAATAAAATATATTTTAAAAAAGTAGATATGTTGTAATGTTTCACATCAAAGAGGGTCAGTAATTTGGCCAAAGTGATGCCATAAGTGGCAGAATCCAGTATGTTAGGTTCTGCTGAGCTGATTCTTAGAGACGGGGATACAAAGGACTCTTTGAGCGTTGAGGTAAAATAACTTAGGGAAAGAGCATGAAGTATGATCTTTGAAGACAAGTAAATAGATTAGAAGGAGAGGAAGATGGTGTGAGAAAAGCAGTTTGGTATATGGTGGAGGGAATTGAAGAATAGCCTATAGGAATTGGCAGTTGGTATATGTTGTGTACGTTTTGAGCAGGCAAGTAACTGGATAAAAGAACATAGTATTTTAGGGGTATTAATCTGATAGGAATGTATAGAAAAAATAAAGACTAGAGAAGATTGCATATGGTAATAGGGGAGAGCCATCTACGTATATAAAAATGTAATATGCAAAGTGGGCGACTGATTAGTCGACCTTTTGGTCGACCACTCAACCAGGTGCTGTGATGTGCACTGACTACTAGGGGGAAGACTCTCCGACCAATAGGTTAGATTGCTGCTGGAGTCCAGCCTATCGGGACTGGGCAAGATGGGCCAGACACCTATTGGAGCCAACCTCCTACGGTCCCTCCCTGGCCTCTAAAATATTTCTTGTAATTAATTTCCTTTCAGTGGGCATGAATTTGTGCACTGGGCCTCTAGTACTATATAATAAAAAGGTAGTATGCAAATTGACCCTAACAGCAGAACCACTGGGAATAACTGGTCACTATGACACACACTGACCACCAGGGGGCAGACACTTAATGCAGGAGCTGCCCCTGGTGGTCAGTGCACTCCCACAGTGGGGAACTCTGTTCAGCCACAAGCCAGGCTGGCGGCTGGCTGCCAGCACAGCGGTGGTGGTTGTTGTGGGAACCTCTCCTGCCTCCTCAGCAGTGCTAAGGATGTCCGAGTGCAGTTTAGACCTGCTCCCCACTGGCAAGTGGACATCCCCCAGGGTCTCCCGGGCTGCCAGAGGGATGTCTGACTGTCAGCTTAGGCCTGATCTCCCCAGGAGCAGGCCTAAGCCAGCAGGTGGACATCCCCCAAAGGGTCCCAGGCTGTGTGAGGGCACAGGCTGGGCTGAGGGACCTCTCCTCCCTCCTCCCCCGAGTGCACAAATCGGGCCTCTAGTAAGATATAAAAGAAAGGAAAGGACCACAAATGAAAGAAGAGACAGTAATAACTTGGCAGAATCATAATTAGGTGAATGAAGAAAATTATATGTCACTGATAAACAGAAAGTGGAGCTTTCAAATAACTGATGAATATGTGAAAGAAAGTTAACTGCATGCAGTATAGAATTTAAATTCAGCTAATGTGCATACTGTCATTTTTGATGTCACCTCTGATTAGGAAATAGAAAATTGTTATAGTATCTTGACAGATAATTGCTTTCTCATCTAAATTTTTAGTAATCTATATGCATAGTAAAAATGTAAATTGAAATTGATCATTACTTATCTAATTATACCATTAACTTACTTTCACCAATAATCTTGTTATTGTATGTAATTGTAGAAGTCATTGAATGAACTCATCATAATAAAATTGAATTCAATTTAATAATCCTATTAAGGCTTTGTAATGGCTAATGGGTTATGTTGGAACTGATTAAAATTATACAAGGTTACCTTATTATAGATTATAAATAATGGAAAATGAATTATTTTCCAAGCATTTCATGTTATTTTATTATTTTATTTCTTGTAATTGTATACTTTTGAGGAAAAGATTATTCTAAAAATATATTTAATAAGGAGCCATTGATTGATTGATAGTATATGGAAGCTGACTAATTTAACCCTACCAGACCTGAGGCCCTGAACCTAACTGTCCCCTATACCTGGGTTCCTGAGCATTAAAGAGAAAAAACCAACATGATATTGAAAAATGTTAGTTACATGCAAACAAGTGGTTAGAATAAGATGGAACTTGGAGACAATGTAGAAAATAGGTCTACCTTTCATCTAGCGCCAATATTCCACCTTTGTGTGCAGCAGATTCAGAAATTACCGAAAAATCGGTACAGCGGTCTGGTAGTCTTAAGGAGCTTAAATTCTACCCAGCTACACTTCCCCTGAAGATCATTGAACTTTGGAGGAGAGGCTTTAAGCCAGTTGCGAATAAACCTATTTGAAACTAAGCATCTGTATATTAATTTCAATATATGTGAAAGACACATTTGAAGGGAAATTTAAGAGGCTTAGGGTGATTTCTGATACTGTAGTGCTATCTCTCTTGAAAAGATAAAGAAGAGTTGAATTCTAAACTGTTGGAAAGGATTTGAGAGGAGCATGAGTTCACTTAAGGCCATTAATAGTAAAGGAATGAAAAACTGGGTAAAACTGAGAGGAGGGCTTGCCTGTCTTGAAGAGAACAGTGTATTTTGTTAGTTTTCGCAACAAAGTGTTAGTGCCAGTTTGTTTCCCTTATAATATTAGAAATAACCTAATTGTGCAAATATTCTCTCTAAAGGCTTACTTTTGAGTTTTTGGGTAAGTGGATAATGTGAATAGTATTTGTTTTTTAATTATTTTTTGTAGATTTTTTTCATATTTACTGACACTTATAAGTGCTTTGAAAATGTGAGTACTTATTTTTAATTTTTGTTATATTATAGTGCTTACCAAACAGTAATATTTGCCAGACTTTTAATGCTTTGGATAGTGTTTTGAAAATCTAGCAATACTTGTTTTCCCCATGTTCAGTCACTGAGCAGCATTTTGGTTTCCTTCACCATGCCATGAATACTTCAGTTTTCTACTTTACTAAGCTAAGACTTACCTCTTTATCTTCTTGTTATTTATTCTATATAATAAAGCCATTCTTTTAGCTTTTTAATATATATTTTAGTAATTTAGCAGTAAGTATTATCAACTAATAAATGATATCTCAGCTGAAAAATATTTGTTTCAAGTTGTGTGAAATATCCATTGAAGAAAGTTAATTTGCAGTTAAATTAACTTTTGATTCCTGATCAGGGCATATGCCCAGGTGTGGTCTCGATTCCCAGTGTGGGTCATGCAGGAGTGGCCTATCAGTGATTCGGCAAGGTTTTGTTATCCTGCCCCTTACTATGTAAAAATGTATTAAAAATATATTTTTATTGATTTCAGAGAGGAAGGAAAAGGGAGCGAGAAGTAGAAACATCAATGATGAGAGAGAATCATTGATTGCTG
>PVJC01018544.1:0-31230 GCA_004026665.1 Murina feae | reverse complement strand
TAGTAGAAAAATGGGAAGAATGATGATGGAACAGAAGTAGGAAATAAGGAGGAAAGAAAAGTTTATAAATGATGAGTCAGTAGGAAAAGTGTTACATAAAGGAGAAAAATTGTGTGAGAGGAAGAAGCCAATAAGGAAGTCAAATACAATTTTGTGTGAAGGAGATAACATTAAAAAAGAAAGTTAATAGGGGTGACCAGGCCCGTAGGGGAGGGCAGTTAGGGGGATCAGGCAGGCAGGCAGGCAGGCAGAGTGGTTAGGGCAGGCAGGCAGGTTAGCGGTTAAAAACCAGAGATCCTGGATTGTGCGAGTCCCCAAGAACTCCATATTAGAGAGGGTGCAGGTCGGGCTGAAGGACCATCCCCCCGCATCCCTCACGCCCGTGCACGAATTTCGTGCACCGGGCCCCTAGTATATAGATAATGCAGAATAAAACATGACAGTAAACCCTTAACACAACCTTATAGACCCAAACTAAAAATCCCAAAGGAGTGGCAGTTTAGTTCGGAAAACCTCAGCCCAAATCCTACTTTCTGCCTTTATGCCTCTTTTTCTATTTGCTCTCCTAAAAGAGCCAAGAGGAAATTTCTCTATTTCGTTCATATATGGTAACAAAGCTGCTTGCCTGAGGCTGTTTTTAAAATAACAAGATAAAACCACAAGATAGAAATTATCCAGACAGCGGTAAAATTCTAATAGACTTCAGTTAAGCCACGAAAAAATCTTAGTAGGCCAGTGTATTTTAATATTTTCTTGAAAAGCTATTAATCTTCACTCAAAACACCCAAAATTTAGACAATATAACAAAACCCTAACAAGCTCCAGCCCAAACTCTGAATATTTATTTCTTGGTGACCCTGCGGAATCCTCTAGCAGCTCATGAAGTAGATCTAGTCCTGGCCATCGGCTGGAAGATCCCCCTGACCCCTCCCTCTCAGAAACCACTCATTTCTTCTCTTCTCACACCATAACAGACAAGAGCCACCAGAAATACACCTTTCACAAAGAACATACATATAAAATGTACTTTTCCCAATAGGCAACAAGTGCTCCTGACAACACCATAGGTTTCAGTGAGAGCCCTAGAGTAATCTTAGGTCAGGATAGGTTTTACAATCTATGATATAAAACAAGAATCTGCTTTTTGCTTACCACCCACAGCTCAGTAAGTGCCTGTACTCCTGTTTACATTTTACTGCTCATACCTGCCTTCTGCTGGAAGCCTCTCTCCGGTGCTTGGCTGGAAGATACTGATGGCCATCGAGAAGCAAATCTCGCCATCTTTCAGCTGTCCTGACAGATGGCTGCTGCCTGGAGTATAAGCTCTAAAGATACAAAAGCACCCACCAAATGTATGAGCAGTGGCAGAATGGTAGTGAAAATACTATAGGCTGCAATGATTGCCCTGAGGTCATCTCAATAGGTCAGAAGAATATGATAGAGTATGGTATTAAAGTAGACATACTTGTTGCCACTATTTGGATCTTAACAGTGTCCACAAAGCAATCAAAAGTTTCTTCATCTATAAAACAAGGATAATAATAAAATCTATCTCCCAGAGTTATTGTGAGAATTAAATGAGACAATGGACATAAGGTTCTAGAACAATTTTAGCTTAAGAATGTAAGCTGTCAGTCATAATAATATTAATATTACTAATACTATTAAGAGACAACACTATCACCATCATCATCACTATTGTTAGTAGCATAGACCAGATCCAACTCTAATTTACTTTCTGCTGCTTACTCTTTACCACAGTCTGCTCTGCCTGCTCTCTGGCAGAGCCTGAATCCTGGATTTAATGTATAACATATTCATGGCTCTCCAGAAATAACTCCCTTCTCCATGTCTCAGCTGTCATATTTCGTGAGACATGCTCATAGTTCCTGTGCTAAAGACCTCATAAACACTGAACATTTTCCAAGCAGGAGCATCATGCCAGGGCAACAGTAAATGCTTCAGTGAAGAGGACTAAAGTCATTTCAATAGGTCAGAATGGTGTGATACATCACAAAACAAGAGGATATTATATCTTTGTCCATTATTACTGACCTTAAAACCCCTGGAGCAGTTACCACATTGCCCTGTCAATCTTGAGACAAAACCTAAGCAATTTACTCTCTGCTACTTATTCCTTACTAGAGCAATCTCTATTATTCTCCGGAGAGTCTAGCTCTTGAATTCTGGGTGAACAAGTCAATGGCAATTTATTTCAAACTCTCATTTCTCAAAAAAAAAAAAAGGAGGGGGATGGTTGCTTGGTATAGTTGTTTTAAAGGAACAAGAAAATACAAAACTAACTGTCTAAGCAAAAATGATGGGTTAGTGACAATAATGTAGACTACAGTGACAATCCCAGAATAATGATACTAGAGTAGTATAATTTAACAGGGGTGTGTGTGTATTTATTATAAAATTTCCAGACACACATCAAAATAGGGAAAAAACACAGTATAATGAATCCCAAGATACCCTTCATCCAGCTTCAATAATTGGCAACATTTTATTTTTTCATCTATCTCCTCTCCCACTTTTTCTATGGAATATTTTAAAACAAAACCCAGATTGTTCTGGCACTTTTTCTTTCTACATAGGGAAACTATTCAACAGCATAGTTAAAAGAAGATAAAGCAACAAGGCAATCTAATCTAATCTAAAAGAGTAATATGCAAATTAACCATCACTCTGATACACCCAAGCCACGCCCATCAGCCAATCAGAGTGGCTGTATGCAAATTAACCCAGCCAAGATGGCGGCCGGCAGCCTCAGAGCTGGAACCAGCAGGAAGCTTGCCCCAGGTGATACAGGAAGCTAAGGTTCCTGTCTGCCTAAGCTGGCTCAAGGCAACAAAGTTTCAGTAATAGAAGATGAATAAACCCCAGAGACCTGCTTCCAGCCTTAGGCTCAAGGAAGCACTGGGTGCCTGGGTTGTCAGGGGCAACCCAACCTGGGCTCCGGTTAAAACAACAAAGTTTCAATTTTAGAAGTTAAATAAATTCCAGCCAGCCTCACTGCAAACAGTCATCAGCCACTCACCCAGGCTGGCCAGGTACCCCTGCAGGGACCCCATCCCTGAAAGGGCTGTGGCCAGCCTGCGAACAGCCATCAGCCCCTTTCCCAGGCACCCCAGTAGGACCTGAACCCAGAAGGGGCTATGGGAAGCCTGAAAATGGCCCTCAGCCTCTCACCCAGGCTGGCCAGGCAGCCCAGTAGGGACCTGAACCCTGAAGGGACTGTGGGCAGCATGAAAACGGCCCTTGACCCAGGCTGGCCACACTCCCATGGGGTGAGGGTCCCCACTGAAGGGCTTGGCCAGCCTGCAAACAGCCACCAGCCCCTCACCCAGGACAGCCAGGCACTCCAGCAGGTGGACATCCCCCAAGGGGTCCCAGACTGCGAGAAGGCGCAGGCTGGGCTGAGGGACTCCCCAGAGTGCACAAATTTTTGTGCACCGGGCGCCTAGTCTATATAATAAAAGCCTAAGTGACCATTACAATGGAAAGACTAGAAAGACCAGTCACTATCATACGCACTGACCACCAGGGAGCATCAGCTGCCCTTGGTGGTCAGTGTGCTCCCACAGGGAGAGTGCCGCTCAGCCAGAAGCCAGGCTCACAGCTGGTGAGCACAGTGGCGGTGGCAGGAGCCATAGCAGCACTCCATAGCAGCACTGAGGATAAGGAGCAGCAAGCTGAGTGATAAGGAACAGCGAGGAGGTAGGCAGTAAGTAGTGAGGGGTCCGGGATTGCTAGAGGGATGTCCTCCTGCCAGCTTAGGCCTACTCTCAGCAAGAAGAGGGCCTAAGCTGGCAAGTGGAAATCTCCCGAGAGGTCCTGGACTGTGAGAAGGTGCAGGCCAGGCTGAGGGACACCTCCCCCGCCCTCAGTGTACAAATTTCATGCACTGGGACTCTAGTATTTTTACAATGTTGCTAGCACTTTCCCAAGATAAAGCCAGGAGACAAGTTGGTGTCATTTCCACAAGTACTCCTACTTGCTGTCCCCAATAATTCATGCACAAACACTGGTAAAGTTCAAGAAGTTCTGAGGCAGCAAATAGCTTGTTGTATCCATCATAATTGGTCTGAAAACTAGATGCCCGTGTTTGATATCCTACATTGGTTGACCAAAAGTAGATTCCCTTCAGCATTTATAAAATAACTAGAGGCCCGATGCACGAAATTCATGCAAGAGTAGGCCTTCCTTCCCCAGGCTGCCAGCACTGGCTTCCCACCGGCTGCCAGCAGGCACCTGGCTTCCCTTGTAGCCCCAGCTTTGTCTGGAAGGTCGTCTGGTCTAATTAACATACTATGTTTTTATTATTATAGATGTATAAGGACAAATAAATAGCTAAAGAACTTGAGTTTAAAAAAACAATTTGCTTTGAACCAATTATATAAAACCTGTCTCTTGGTTAACTCAAATGACAGAGGTATGCTTTCCCTTCCAGAGTCTTTAGGAGGGGCTCATTTTGAAATAACTGAAAAGATGATATTATTAGCCTAACTCTAGAAGCCTCCAATCTATGTATCCTACATATAAGCTCCAACCCAAATCTTAAAATAATTTGTCTCTGTTATTCCTTTGAAAAGTGACATCCTCCCCACTGTATTCTGTTCTACCTGATCTCTAGAGGAGGCTTGGTCCTGGACTTGAGGGTTAACATAATGATGACACTCCAGAGAAAATTCATCTCTCACTCTCACTTCTCTCAGAAAAGATGATGGCTGCTCGAAAAACAAGTTCTAAAGGAACAACAAAAACAGAAAAGACATTGTCTAACCAGGGTAACATGCTAATCATAATATTGTAGGTTGCAGTGAGAACTCCAGGGAAATGCTATCAAGTGAAGATATTTTGATACATTTTGATCTGAACAAGAATGTGACACTTTTAGCTCAACTTTGTAGGCCTTAATTTTTAATCCCAAGCCACGTACAGAAGAGTCTGACAAACTCCTCAAATTTTAAGTAATTTAGGATCTACTACTTCTTCCTACTTTATTCATGTCAGGGCAATTACCACAAGGTAATTACACGGGCTTCAGCAAAAGCTGTAATGTCATCTTAGTAAATTAAAAGAGTCTGATTCTGTACTAAGAATATGAACATGGTGCCCTAGCCAGTAAGACTCAGTGGGTAGAGCATCAACCTGTGGACTGAAGGGTCCTGGGCTCGATTCCAGTCAAGGGCAAATACCTCGTCACAAGTTCAATCCCTGCTCTGGTCAGAGCAAGTGCAGGAGGAAACCAATTGATGTGGCTCTCTCACATGTTTCTCTGCCTGTCTCTCCCCCTCCCTTCCACTCTCTCTAAAAATCAATGAAAAATATCCCCAGGTGAGGATTAACAACAAAAAGTTGAATCTGAACATGGTTTATCAGCCTTCTGAATCACAGAACTAATTTGACAGATACAGTTCATTAGACCAGGGCCTTTGCACCTGACTCTACACCTCACATTACCAGTTGTTGAGAATGTCTAAAACCCAGCACTTTATTTCCCATTTACCTCTCTCTTATTCTACTCTACCTGATCTCTGATGAACGCCTGGTCCTGGACTTTAGGAGTTGCAGACTGATAACCTGCCAGAGAAAAGTCATCTCTCCCTTTCTCATTTATAATAGAATATGGCTCCTTGAAGTGGACTTTCTAAAAGAAAAAAATACAAACCTGTGAATTGTCTAGTAGGAGTAACATGACACCAATAACATTCTGGGCTTTATTGTGTACTATATGGTGATTTTATAAACTCAGGATACTATGGAATAAAACAGAAAACCATACTTCATGTCCATTCTAGCTGAGAACAATTTTTGCAAGCTCCAAACTAAACCCTAAACAACTCAGTTCCTGCTGGTCTCTCTCTCTCTCTTTTCTGTTCTACCATGTCCCTGATGGAGGCCTGATTTTGATGGACATCCAAAGAAAATACCTCTCTCCCCTCTCCTACCTATCCAAATTGATGCTGGCTGCTTTAACTTGCTTTCTAAAATAGAACAAACACAAAATAGCAATAGTTCAGTTAGAAAGACATGTTACCCCATAGTACTTTAGGCTATAGTGAGAATTCTGGAATTCTCTGTGGTCAGAGAATAACTGGACATCTAATGGAATAAAACAAACACTATACTCTATTCCACATTAGCCCAGCCACACCCCTAAGTATTTCCTGTCAATCCCTTACTTCTTCCTTTTGGTCTAATTGATCTCTAGTAGAGGGCTGGCCTTGGAACCAGGTAAAAGATACTATTGGACACTTGTGGGCCACACCTTCATCCATCTTCACCTGTCAAAGCAGATAATGGCTGCCAGAAAACCTTCCCTAATAAAGATTTTTTTTTTTAAGTAAATTGTCCAACCCTGGTTGGTTTGGGTCAGTGGGTAGACTATCAGCCTGTGGACTGATCGGTCCCAGGTTTAATTCCTGTCCAGGGCATGTACCTCGTCACAAGTCGATCCCCACCCCTGGTGAGGGCATGTGCAGAAGGCAACCAATTGATGTGGCTCTCTCACATAATGTTTCTCTGTCTGTCTCTCTCCCTCCCTTCCACTCTCTCTAAAAATCAATGAAAAATATCCTCAGGTGAAAATTAACAACAAAAAGAAGAATCTGAACATGGTTTATCAGCCTTCTGAATCACAGAACTGATTTGACTGATAAAGTCATTAGACCAGGGCCTTTGCACCTGACTCTACACCTCACATTACCAGTTGTTGAGAATGTCTAAAACCCAGCACTTTATTTCCCATTTATCTCTCTCTTATTCCACTCTACCTGATCTCTGATGAACGCCTGGTCCTGGACTTTAGGAGTCACAGACTGATAACCTGCCAGAGAAAAGCCATCTCTCCCTTTCTCATTTATAACAGAATATGGCTCCTTGAAGTGGACTTTCTAAAAGAAAAAAAAAACCACAAACTGTAAATTGTCTAATAGGAGTAATATGACAGCAATAACATTCTGCGCTTTATTGTGAACTTTATGGTAATTTTATAAATTCAGGATACTATGGAATAAAACAGAAAACCATACTTTTTGTCCGTTTCATCTGAGAACAATTTTTGCAAGCTCCAAACTAAACCCTAAACAACTCAGTTCCTGCTGGTCTCTCTCTCTTTTCTATCCTACCATATCCCTGATAGAGGCCTGATTTTGATAGATATTCAAAAGAAAATACCTCTCTCCCTCTCCTACCTATCCAAATTGATGCTGGCTGCTTTAACTTGCTTTCTAAAATAGAACAAACACAAAATAGCAATATTTCAGTTAGAAACATATGTTACCCCATAATACCTTAGGCTATAGTGAGAATTCTGGAGTTCTCTGTGGTCAGAAAATAATTGGACATCTTATGGAATAAAACAAACAGTATACTCTAATCCACATCCCTAAGTATTTCCTGTCAACCTGTTACTTCTTCCTTTTGGTCTAATTGATCTCTAGTAGAGGGTTGGCCTTGGAACCTAGTAAAAGATACTACCGGACACTTGTGAGCCACATATTCACCCAGCTTTAGCTGTCAAAGCAGATTATGGTTGCCAGAAATACTTTCCCTAATAAAGTTTTTTTTTAATGTAAATTGTCCACACCAGAAAAGAAAGTAAACAAAATGGAGGCAAGCAATATGTCAAATAATTCAGAGCAATGGTCATAAGAACGCTGAAAATGATGGAAGACAAATTCAACAATATGTGCAAGAATCAAAAGGAAATTCAGAAGAACCAAGAAAAAATGAAAAATGACATCACTGCAATAAAGAACTCAATGGAAAGCATCAAGAGTAGACTAGAAGTGGAGAACGGCATCAGTGAGTTAGAAGACAATGTAGGAAAAAATACCCAAGCAGAGCAGCATATAGAAAACAAAAATCAAAAACAAAAAACAAAACAGGAGAAAGCCTAAGGGAACTTTGGGACAACATGAAATGAAACATCCGCATAATATGGATGTCAGAAGGAGAGGAAACTGAGCAAGGAATAGAACACTTGTTTGACAGAAAACTTCCTTGATATTGGGAAGAAAAAACTCACACAAGTACAAGAAGCTCAGAGTCCCAAAGAAGATGAACCCCAAAAGACTGACACCAAGACACATTATAATTAAATTGGCAAACACCAACGACAAAATTAGAATCTTAAAAGCTGCCAGAGAGAGACAGGACGGATCTCCCATTACACTATCGATTGATTTCTCAACAGAAACACATCAGGCCAGAAGGGAATGGAATGAAATACACAAAATCAAGCAAAGCAATGGTCTGAATCCAAGAATACTGTACCCCACAAGGCTATCACTCAAAATTGAGGGAGAGATCAGGAGCTTCACAGACAAAAAAAGGACTAAGGGAGTTTATTATCACCAAACCAGCAATGCAAGAAATGCTAAAGGATCTGCTGTGAAAAGAAGAAATAGGAAGGGAAGAAGGAACACAGGCATAAAGAATAAAAATGGTGAAAAACAAGTACCTATAAATAGTCACTTTAAATGTAAATGGTTTAAATGCCCCAATCAAAAGACACAGGGTAGCTGAGTGAATAAAAAACATGACCCATATATCTGCAGTCCCCAGGAAACCCACTTCGGAACAAAGGACTCAAACTAACTGCTGGTGAAGAATGAAAAAAGGATTTTCAGGTGAACAGAAATAAAAGTAAATTGTCCAGCCATAGCTGGTTGGGGTCAGTGGGTAGATCATCAACCTGTGGACTGATCTGTCCCAGGTTCAACTCCTGTCTAGGACATGTACCTCATCACAAGTTCAATACCCGGTCGGTGAGGGCATGTGCAGAAGGCAACCAATTGATGTGGCTCTCTCACATAATGTTTCTCTGTCTGTCTCTCCCCCTCCCTTCCACTCTCTCTAAAAATCAATGAAAAATATCCTCAGGTGAAGATTAACAACAAAAAGAAGAATCTGAACATGGTTTATCAGCCTTCTGAATCACAGAACTAATTTGACAGATACAGTTCATTAGACCAGGGCCTTTGCACCTGACTCTACACCTCACATTACCAGTTGTTGAGAATGTCTAAAACCCAGCACTTTATTTCCCATTTATCACTCTCTTATTCTACTCTACCTGATCTCTGATGAACGCCTGGTCCTGGACTTTAGGAGTTGCAGACTGATAACCTGCCAGAGAAAAGTCATCTCTCCCTTTCTCATTTATAACAGAATATGGCTCCTTGAAGTGGACTTTCTAAAAGGAAAAAAAAACCACAAACTGTAAATTGTCTAATAGGAGTAATATGACAGCAATAACATTCTGCGCTTTATTGTGAACTTTATGGTAATTTTATAAATTCAGGATACTATGGAATAAAACAGAAAACCATACTTTATGTCCATTCTGAGAACAATTTTTGCAAGCTCCAAACTAAACCCTAAACAACTCCGTTCCTGCTGGTCTGTCTCCCTTTTCTGTCCTACCATGTCCCTGATGGAGGCCTGATTTTGATGGACATTCTAAAGAAAATACCTCTTTCCCTCTCCTACCTATCCAAATTGATGCTGGCTGTTTTAACTCGCTTTCTAAAACAGAACGAACACAAAATAGCAGTAGTTCAGTTAGAAAGACATGTTACCCCATAGTACTTTAGGCAATAGTGAAAATTCTGGAGTTCTCTGCAGTCAGAGAATAACTGGACATCTAATGGAATAAATCAAAACACTATACTCTATTCCACATTAGCCCAGACACACCCTTAAGTAATTAATTCCTTTCAATCTCTTACTTCTTCCTTTTGGTCTAACTGATCTCTAGTAGAGGGCTGGCCTTGGAACCTGGTAAAAGATTCTACTGGACACTTGTGGGCCACTCCTTCACCCATCTTTAGCTGTCAAAGCATATTATGGCTGCCAGAAATAATTTCCCTAATAAAGTTTTTATTTAAAGTAACTGTCCAACCCTAGCTGGTTTGGGTCAGTGGGTAGAGTATCAGCCTGTAGACTGAAGGGTCCCAGATTTGATTCCAGTCAAGAGCACATATCCGAGTTGTGGGCTTCTGTTGGGGGCATGCAGGAGGCTGGCAATCTATGATTCTTTCCCATCACTGATGTTTCTATTTCTCTCTCTCCCTCTCCCTTCCTCTCTAAAATCAATAAAAATATATATATTTTTTTAAAGGTAAATTGTCCATGCAGGGATAACAGGCTGATATTACTTTCAGACTTAATGAGAAAAGAAACCATCAACAAAACAACAAGAAAGCTCACTGCATGGGAGAACATATTTGCCAATGTTATCACCGATAAAGGTTTAATCTCCAACATTTACAGGGAACTCATACAACTTAACAAAAAGAAGATAAACAATCCAATCAAAAAATGGACTAAGGGCCTAAACTGACACTTTTCAAAAGAGGACATTCAGAAAGCCAAGAGACATATGAAAACTTGCTCAAAGTCACTAATCATCCGAGAGAGACGCAAATCAAAACAACAATGAGTTACCGTTTCACACCTGTAAGAATGGCTATCATCAACAAATCAACAAACGACAAGTGCTAGAGAGGATGCAGAGAAAAGGGAACTCTCCCACACTGCTGGTGGGAATGCAGACTGGTGCAGGCACTATGGAAGACAGTATGGAGTTTCCTCAAAAAGTTAAAAATGGAACTCCCATTTGACCCAGTGATACCACTTCTAGGAATATATCCCAAGAAACCAGAAATACCAATCAGAAAGGATATATGCATCCCTATATTCATAGCAGCACAATTTACCATAGCTAAGATTTGGAAACAGCCTAAGTGCCCATCAGTAGATGAATGGATTAGAAAACTGAGGTACATCTACACAATGGAATACTATGCTGCTGTAAAAAGGAAGGAGTTCTTAGCATTTGCAACAGCATGGATGGAACTGGAGAGCATTATGCTAAGTGAAATAAGCCAGTCAATGAAAGAAAAATAACACCTGACATCACTCATTTATGGATAATGAAGACCATTATAATCTGATGAACAAAAATAGATACAGAAGCAGAGCAGCCTCCAACAGACTGTCAAAGTACAGCATGAAGGCTGCGGAGGAGTTCGGGGGTTGCGGGGGAGGTAAGAGATCAACCAAATGACTTTTATGCAAGCATATAAGCACAACTAATGGACACGAAACACTGGGGGGTAGGGGAGGCCAGGGGAAGGTCAAGGGGGGAAAAAGGAGGCATATGTACTACTCTTTGTAATATTTTAAGCAATAAAACAAAATTAAAAAACAAAAAGAGTTAATGAGAACTCCAGAGCTTTTAGAAATCAACCAGGATATTATCTTTTCCAACTGTGAATCTCCAATCAGTTGCAATCTAGTCCCTGCAAATCCTACTCCAAACGTTAAGTAGCTTATTTCTTCTTGCTTTATCTCCTTCCCACTCCATTTTACCTGATATCTGGGTAGAAAATCCTGGTCCTGACATTTGCATAGAGTATTCTGTTCTTTGGAGAAAACGCACTGATCTTTAGTAAGAACACAGTGTTCTCTGGGTACAAAATGCTGGTGTTGAAATTTGATTAGGCTATGCTGGTCTTTAGCAAGAATATGCTGGTCTTTGGGTATAAAATGTTGGTCTGGACATTTGGGTATAAAATCCTGGTCCTGATATTTGGGTTGAACATCCTGGTCTTTGGGGAAAGCATGCTGATCTTTGTGTAGACTATGTTGGTCTGGACATCTGGGTATAAAATCCTGGTCCTGATATTTGGGTTGAATATCCTGGTCTTTGGGTAAAACATGCTGATCTTTGTGTAGAATATCTTGGTCTTGACATTTGAGTAGAATATTCTGGTCATTGGGTAGAATGTTCTGATCTTTGGGTAGAAAAGCCTGATTTGGGGATAAAAAATCATGGACTTCCAACATATTTTCATCTTCTAGTTCAATACTCTGGGCTTCCAACATCAGACCCTGAGGTTCTATCTTAACAAACTGGACTTTAAGTTCAATGGCTTGGGCTTTTGGTTCAACAACTTGGCCTTCCATAGGCTGGCCTGCCAGCTCAACAGCCTGGGAATGTGGCTCAATATTCTGGGCTTCCACCTTAACACTCTGCACTCCTGTCAGATCACCCTGGGTCTCCAGCAGATCATCCTGGGCTTCTGGCAGAATATCCTGAAGATGTAACTCATTTAGCTGCTCCTCTTCTATTATAGCATGTAATGGAGTTTTGAATTGTACTTTCTAAAAGTGAACATAAACATCAAATATAGGTTTTCCAGAGACTCTTCAAATAATCTTAAAAGGATACGGTAGTCAAACAAATTATTAAATAAAATGTGAATTTATAGTCTTTGCTCCACATAACCTAAATCTACAATCCCAAACCAGTACAACAGTACTGGCATCCCTAGTCGAAATTATTTTAGTTTAATTTCTATTATACAACTCCTTTCCCTCTGCTTTACCTGAACTCTGCTGAAAGCTTTGTTCTTCTTTTCAGAAAAGAAACCCTGTTGGTTCTGCGAAAACAGTTTTTCTCTCCCTTTCTTGTCTATCGTAATCGATGAAGATTCCTTAGAGTCAGGTTCCTAAAGAACACACAAACAAAAATGAAAAAATCATGTCTATGTAAAAACTTTAAAAACCCAAATGTATCTATTACAGGTAGAAACAATGTAACTGCAATAATATCCTAGGCTTTACCACACTACTAATATAATTTTATTAGGTTAGTATAGTCAAATATTACAAAAACAGGACATTACAGAAGAAGTGCAAAAATGTACATGCAAAACCATAAAATATTGTTGAAATTAATTAAATAAGATCTAAATAAATAGATCTCATCTTCATGGATCTCCAAAGACAATATTGTAAGATAATAATAAACTCTTACACTTACTAGTACAGTCAACTAATTTTCAAGAAATGTCAAGACAATTAAATAGAGAAAGAATAATTTTTCAACATATGGTGTTGGGAGAAGTAGATATCCATATGCAAAAGAATTAAGTTAGAATACTTCCTCACATCACATATAGAGATTAGCTCACAATGGATCACAGACCTAAATGTAATAGCTAAGACTATAAAATTATTAGAAGAGCATATAGGAGGAAATATTCATGACCTCAGATTAAGCAACTGGACACACCAAAATTAAAAATTTTGTGCTGCAAATGATAGCAGTAAGGAAGTGAATTAACAACAACTCACAGAATGGGAGAAAATACTTGCAATTCATGTATCTGATCTGTATCGAGAATACATAAAGAACTCTTACAACTTAATAATAGGACAAATAACCCAATTATAAAACAGTATCATACTGGCATTTTCTCCACAAGAAATACATAAATGGGCAATAAGCACTTAAAAAGATGCCAGTAACAATTTCAGAAAGCTTATGATTTTTGTCTTGGTGATCTGACAGCAGGCAAGCAAGTATATCTTCTGCTTAAACCTTCAGATCTGGAACAACAATAACAACCAGACAGATTCTAATGTCAGTAAAAATAAATCTAACAAGGAAATGAAACCAGAATTCAAATAGACTATAGATGGTTCTCTTTTCTGACTGGAAGATTTCCACTTCAGATAACTGAGTAGAAAACTTCAGATCTGAGGGAAAGACTACATACTTGAAATAAGTTATAAGAAAAACTTCATAAATTTCTTAATCACTCTCAATTATATGGCGTACATTTGTTTTTGATGTTACACCTGAAAATGCACATGAATTCTTTAAAATAAAGCAGACAGCCTGAATTCAACATCATCGTCATCATCATCATAATAACGTATTATACTTAAATGGCATCTTTGACGTACACAACTGGCTTATCCAAGGATGTTATCTCAGGCTTAATCCTCCTTCCTTCTACTGGATAATTATTTCAGTCAGACCTGTGCACAGTACTCTTTGTGGGGAAAAACAATTGAGCAGTTTGAACATGTTCCACACGATATAAAATATCAATCTCTAGCATCAAATAACCCTTTTTCTCTGGTTTATTAGAATGTGTCCAATCACCTCTTTTTAACAGTACCCTGGAGTCAGTCCAAATCTAGGGTAGGTATGAAAATTGTCAAGATACCAAGCCACTGAGAAGAACTTAGGTACAAAAGAAACTCTACCTTGAGTCTCAATAAGGCAATGCTCTTTAGGAAAAGGTAACCAGTACGAATGCAACTAGATGGAATACCATATATGGATACACACCATTGCCCACTTGTATTTTTATATCCTATCTAATAAAAGAGTAACATGCAAATTGACCATCACTCCAACATACAAGATAGCCACCCCCATGTGGTCAAAGATGGGCGCCACGAGATGGCCTGCAGGGGAGGGCAGTTGTGGGTGATCAGGCCAGGAGGGGAGGGATATTGGGGGTGACCAGGCCTGCTTGGGGGGGACCAGGCCTGCAGAGGAGGGCAGTTCGGGGTGACCAGGCCAGCAGGGAAGGGCAGTTGTGGGCAATCAGGCTGGCAAGGGAAGGCAGTTAGGGGTGACCAGGCCAGCAGGGGAGGGCAGTTAGGGGCAATCGGGCCAGCAGGGGAGCAGTTAGGCATTGATCAGGCTGGCAGGGGAGTGGTTAGAGAGTAATCAGGCTGGCAGGCAGGTGAGCTGTTGGGAGCCAGCAGTCCTGGATGTGAGAGGGATGTCCGACTGCCCATTGAGGTCTGATCCCAATGGGGTCCCAGATTGAAGAGGGTGCAAGCTGGGCTGAGGAACACACACACCCCACCCCTGTACATGAATTTCGTGTACTGGGCCTCTAGTTTAACTATAAATGTCTTAACCTAGAGAGGGAGACATTATAGTTTAGTATTCTACCAACTGCAAACAAGTGTTTTTGACTGTTGAGATATTTAAGAAAAAAATACAAAAATAAAATATATATGTATAATCTAGGAAAGTATAAAAGAATACTAATTAGGAAGCGAAACGGAGGAAGAACTAAATAAAACAGAGTCTATGGTAGCAAAAAAAAAAAAAAGTAAAAAAGCTTAATGCTCCATTTTTCTAGATGCTGCCTACCAAAACTTGAAATTAATCCCAAAATTATGTAAACAAAAGAAAGTAAAGGAGTTTAGCAACCACATATGTGAACACTGAAATAAGTAGGCACCAAAACAGTTATTTTACAAGTATAGCCTTAAATATCCTTTTCAGTCTAGCTCTACATTTGGGTTCCAATTATTCACTCATGTTATCTGTTGAATCAAAACAATTTCTTTCTTTTTAAAAAATAACGGTATTTTTTTCCTAATTAGAAAACAAAATATACACATTATAGAAAAAATTTTAAGAAAACCAAGAGAAGAAAATAAAAATCACCTGTAACACAACTACTCAGAAATTATCAGTATTATATTCTTGATCCACTTGTTTCTAGGCTTTTGTCTATGCACATAGCATTCTCTCCCCATCTCTTTATTTTACTTTATTGTTTTTCATAGCACTTACTGCTAGAAATTATATTCTATATAGGATATAATAGATATCTCTCTATTATATGCCTCCCCACAGCACAGAAGCTCTTTGAGGGATCTTTGTCCATCTTTTCACCTGCTTCTAACACAATGTCTTGGTATTTGTAGATGTCTCATAAATATTTGTTGAATGGATTTTTTAAATAGAGATTATATTGTATATAATTTTGTATCCCACTTTTTTCACTAAACTTTATCTCACAGACACTTTCCCTTGTCTTCAGATGTTATTTGAAATCATTATATTTTTTAGAATGGCTATATATAGACATAATTTTTTAACCATTCCCTGCTATTGAATATTTAAGGTTATTTCCAATTATTTTACAGTTGTAAATAATGTTGAAATTAGATATAAATACATCTTTATCTGTATTTTTATCTCTATTAAAAAAAATATTTTATTAGAAATTAATTTACCTGTTGGGTGGAAAAGCTTTTCCTTGTATCATGTGGAAACACTGCTGTATATTTTTGACTCATAGTTTTAAAGGATGCCAGCTGGTGACGTGCCTGTTTCATGGTTTTCCTAAGCTGTCAGGGAAAGGGGGAAAAAAAGCAAACAAATGTCTTAATAGCAAATTCACTAAAGTGTTCCAACAAGAACACAGGCCCCTATTATTAAGAAATGCGAGACCTAAGACAAGAGGATTACTTATAAAGGAGACTGTGACCTGTTGACAGTGTTTTTACATTATTTTTATTAAGAGACTGCATTTCATAACTTGATTTAAGTGCTCAAATTTTTTAAAATAAGGTATGTTTTATACTATGTACACTAAAATATCAGAACCTAAAAGTTTGAATTATTACACTAGAAATTATTGAACAGACGTATTACCTTCTGGTCCTTGCATGCCTAATTACCTTTTATCACTCCTTGCTAGATGTCTCTAATTCCTAGTCCTCCTAAAATCCTTTTTTTCCTATTTACATGAACCCTTCTTCACCCCTACATTTGAAGATTGTAGCTTTTTATTTATTTATTTATTTATAAAATATATTTTATTGATTTTTTTTTTACAGAGAGAAAAGGAGAGGTAGAGAGAATTAGAAACATTGATGAAAGAGAAAAATCAATGAGCTGCCTCCTGCACACCTCCCACTGGGGATGTGCCCTCAACCAAGGTACATGCTCTTGACTGGAATCGAACCTGGGACCTTTCAGTCCGCAGGCTGACGCTCTATCCACTGAGCCAAACCGGTCAGAGCGAAGACTGTAGCTTTTTAAAGTATTTTCTCAAATCTCCCTTCTTCCATGAAGCCTTCCTAAGTTACCTGAGGACACAAACTCCAATATCTCAACAGAACCAATTAGTTTTAAGTACTCTAAGTAACAGCTGATAATGAGTATTAATACCAAGTATGTTGACTTTGTGTTTATTCCTAATCTCTACCTAGTAATTTCAGTAAGCACCTATTTTTAATTCTTTTTCAGAGAAGCACAACCTACTCTATATTTATATACCTTTCTATAAGGTATAGAAAGTTCCTTAAAGGAAAATACAGAAATGAACAAGTACCTTTTATTTAGGCAGAGCATTATGTATCATATGGAAGAAAAACATATCTCTGTGGCATGCAGTGAAATTATGGCAAAGTAGGGACCAGTTCTAACCCAATCAGTGAAAGTCTAGTGAGATTAATTCTTCCCTGGAAGGAAAATCATAATTCTGATTCATATAAAACCCTAATATACAAATAGACTGCATGGCGGAACTACAGGCAGAATGACCAGTTGTTATGATGCTCACTGACCACCAGGGAATAGATGCTCAATGCAGGAGCTGCCCCCAGCCAGAAGGCCCCAACTGGCTATGGTGGTGGTGGTGGGGTGGGGCTGGCGAACAGATGGCACCAGCCCAGCCAAGATAGGTGTGAGTGGAGGCCCCAGATTGCCCCGTTGGTTACCTCACAGATTGGCCCTGATCGCCAGCCAGGCCTAGGGCCTGTGCACGGATTTCATGCACTGGACCTCTAGTAAACAGTAAATACTGTTTTGATTTTTACTAATAGGAAATAGGGATAAAAAACACTTTCATAACCAGCCCAGTTTCCTTACAGCATATATCACCTCTGTTTTGTTCTTGCTTCTAGAATGTCTATAACTCTAACCAGAGAAATCTGCTTGAAACATCACTCTTTATTCTACTAGGAGGGAGATTTCTACATTTGGTTAGCACAGACTGGCTACCAACACACAGTTACTTAAAATGCAAAAAAAGATATATGTGCAGTTGAAGTTATAAAAAAATACAAAGTCATGAATACATCTCCTTTTAAAAATATGTATTTTTTTATTGATTTTATGAGAAAGGAAGGGAGAGGGATAGAGAGATAGAAACATCGATGAGAAAGAAACCTCGATTGCCTGCCTCTGCATGTCCCCCCAGGAATCAAGCCTGAAACCCAGGCATGTGCCCTGACTGAGAATTAAAGTGGCAACCCCTTGGTTCATGGGTCAATGATCAGCCACTGAGCTACACCAGCCAGCAAATATGCCTCTTTTTACTCATTGCCAAATAGGATGCATGTTATTGCCATGCACAATGTAACAGATTTAAATGAGGATACATAATTTTCATTTCCCATTGAGTTTAAAACTCTATTAGAATCACAGATTGATTTTAGTCCCATAAACAGGAATTTCAACTGGCCCAGCAGTTGGAATGTATATTATATTCATTCTTTTTCTGTCATTATCTAAACCCTCCATCAAACCTCAATCCAAAAGCCCTTTCAATGCCCTGCTATGAGGACTGAACAATGGCTACCCAAAGATATCTGGTCCCAATACCTCAAACTTTTAAATGATTCTTTGTAAGGAAAAAGTGCCTTTGCAGATGTGATTAAGTTAAAGATCTTGAGATGAAGAAATAATATTGGATTATCCAGATGGGCCCTAAATGCTATCACACATCCTATAAAAATCCTATACAATAAAGAGCTAATATGCTAATGGGTCATAATGCCCTCACACTGTAATGACCTTTCAGCAGGAGGCTGCATGTGGCTGGGCGGAGCCGCCATGTTGCTCCAGAGACGGGGTGGAAATGGGGAGGTACCCAGAGGAGGCGGGACCATCCATGGCAGGGAGGGCAGGGGTGAGAGCCCACAGTGCACCATTCACCAGTCCTTTGCACCCACTTGCTCGCACTCAGCATGTCCACTGCCCATCTGCCAGGGGAAGAGCAGCGCGCACTACCAGGAAGCAGCACTCGAAACTCCACAGCAGGCATGAGGCTTCCACACTCTCCTCCAGCGAAATGATAAGGCGGAGCTGCCATGTTGCTCTAGAGATGGGACAGAGGAGGCGAGACCAGCCCAAGGTGATTCATGGGACTGAGGGCAGAGCTTGAAGTGGCTAGAGAAGGCTTCAAGCAGGGAGGGGTCAGAGGCCAGGCACACTCAAGCTCTGGGTGGAGAGGTTAGGATGTCAAGTGGGCAGGGGGAGAGGTGGGCAAACAATTTCGTGTGCCAGGTCACTAGTATCCTTAGAAGGGATAGAGGAAGATTTGACCCATAGAAGAGGTGATGTGAAGACAGAGGCAGAGATTGGTATGATGTGGCCACAAGCAAAGGAATGCCAAACATCAAAAGCTAGTAATGTCAAGGAATGTAAAAATCCAAAAGGAAAAAAATGATAGCTATAATCAAATATGTGTTCTTAGAGATCACCATGGTATTTGATGTGTTCTTAGAGGTCGCCAAGGTATTTTATCCTCTATAACTTGAGAGTACAAAACTAGGCCCAAAGAGTAAAAATTACAGATTTTTACTCAATATATTGAAAAAATATTTGTAATTATTTCAAACCTTCTAAAAATTAAAGTCTAAAAAGTGAGTTGATCAACAGTGGCAATATTCTAACAGAAATTAGAGGGCCATATGTATACTTGAAACACTATAAAAAGAATTCCTTAGAGAGAGAAAGATTAGACTAGATAATGTCTTTTCTTCTCTAACATTTAATGTAAAATGTAAATAAATTCAAATATATTAGGAACTTCAAACACATATAGAAGTAGACAAAATACTATAACTCTTGGCCAATCTTATCTAATCTGATAAAAGAGTAATATGCAAATTGACCCTCACTCCATTACACCTACAAGCCACGCCCGCCAACTAATCAGGAGCAAGTATGCAAATTAACTCAACTAAGATGGCGCAGCCACGGACCTGGAGTTGTCCCGGGCAATGGAGGAAGCCAAGGTCCTGTGGGCCCTGAGCTCTACTCAAGGCTACAAAGTTTCAATTATAGAAGGTAACAAACCCCAAATACCTGCTGGGCTGGGACCTTGGGCAACCCAGGCTTCAAGCAGGGACCAAGGCAACAAAGTTTCAATTATAGAAGTTGAATAAATCTCAGATAACTGCTTCCAGCCAGGCACCCCAGCAGGGACCCAAACCCTGAAGGGGCTGTGGGAAGCCTGAAATGGCCCTCTGCACCTTACCCAGGCTGGACAGGCACCTCAGTAGGGACCCAAACCCTGAAGGGGCTGTGGGCAGCCTGAAACGGCCATCAGCCCCTCACCCAGGCTGGCCAGGCACACCAGCGGGTGGACATCCCCCGAGGGGTCCCAGACTGCGAGAAAGCACAGACCGGGCTGAGGGACTCCTCCAAGTGCACAAATTTTTGTTCACCGGGCCTGTAGTTTTATTTATAACCCCCTACTTCACCTCACCCTTACATTATTTTGAAATACACCCCAGAGTCAAACTATTTCATCCTTAAATCACAAGAAAATTGAAAAGTACACTTATATTCAGAAAGAGAATTACATCCACTATTTACTCAACCAGTTCTAGATAAAGACGGCTGTGCTTGAACAGTCTCACTGTCTAGCTCTTAGTGACATCTAGTGGATAAGAACTGCAACAGAAACAATAAACTTTAAAAAGTATCTATTGTCATGGTATCGTGTAGACAAAAATTTATAGGCTTGAAGTAGTTTTCAGTGGTCGCCAACCTTTCGGACCTCACAGACCACCAGTGGTCCACAGACCACCAGTTGGTGACCACTGGTTCAGATCACTGAACATTTAGTCATTCATCTTTTAAGAAAAAAACATATTATAAAAACTTTAAAAATCTAATCTAATAAAAGAGTAATATGCAAATTAACCATCACTCTGAGAGACCTAAGCCATGCCCATCAGCCAAGCCACGCCCACCAGCCAATCAGAGGAACTGTATGCAAATTAACCCAGCCACGATGGCGGCCGGCATCCACGAGCTAGAGCAAACGGGAGGCTTCTGCTGCACCAGCAATGGAGGAAACTGCCTGCCTAGGCCGGCTATGGCCTCTGCTTAAGGCAACAATGTTTCAATTATAGAAGCCATGGAGCTGAAGCAAACAGGAGGCTTTGTTGCCTGCCTAGGCCTCCGCTCAAGGCAACAAAGTTTCAATTATAGCAGATAAACCCCAGAAACCTGATTCCAGCCAGCCTCGCTGAGACGTTGGGTCAATGGGAGCTGTGGACAGCCTGAAAACGGTACTCAGCCTCTCACCCAGGCTGGCCACACCCCCATGGGGTGAGGGTCCCCACTGGGGGGCTTAGCCAGCCTGCAAACAGCCATCAGCCCCTCACCCAGGCTGGCCAGGCATGCCAGCAGGTGGACATCCCCCAAGGGGTCCCAGACTGCGAGAGGGCACAGACCCGGCTGAGAAACCCCTCACACCCCCGAGTGCACAAATTTTTGTGCACCAGGCCCCTAGTTTTTGAAATATTTAAGGCTTCTCATAACTTGATCTCCTCCTACCTAACCTCATTTTCTGTTTTTTCCTCTATAAACTAGCATTAGAAAGGTTCTATCACTTACTCCAAATATAACAAGCTTAATACATACGCCAGAATTTTAACTGTCCCTCCTATCTCAAAATTCTCTTGAATTTACAATTCAGTTTAACAATTCAAAATATATAGCTCAATTCCACCTCTTCCAGGAATTCTTCCCTAGCTTTTTCTTTGGAATTTAAATTTTTTTGAACTGCCAAAACACAACTTTATCACCAAATACAGCAATTATCTCTATATTAATGTCTACTAAATTGGGGGTCTATTATCTTTGTAAGTCTACTTGTAAATATAAACCCACAAAGGGTCTTATTTCACATTTTATTAGTATCCCTACAATGCTGAACAAACAGTACATCTAGTGGACAGATCTATTTATGTATTATACAGATGAAATAAAACCATTACTTCAGTGGGATTTATAGCTACCAAAGGCCATAAAAGCAAGGACTGTGTCTGTCTTAACCAACGTTCTATCCCTTTTACTGTATACAGTGCCTGGCTCAATAAATATTTGTTCAACAAATTATTCATAATCTTATAAAAGAAAACAAAAATGACTATAAAAATGATGACTACAAACCAAACAAAGACAAGAAAAAGTTGTAGTTTTAGATAAAGAAAAAAAATGTTCTTAAATATTTCAACATAACATGGGCTTATAAAGCTTTCCTTATTTATACTAATAGCACAATTGGATTTGCTTCATACTTTGATCAAACACAGTAGCAGTTTTTTCACAAAATCATCATTTTCACAAAATCATCATTTTCCACATTTTGTTTTCCTCTCACTATTCCTAGGAATACAATTGTTAAGTGGTAAGATGAAGAGTAATTCCCATAGCAGACCTGAAATATATGATATCAACTGGACAAAAGCTCAGGCATACTATGAACAGAGTTGACTGGATGGCATCAAGTGAATCAAGTGAATGAATCTACTGATGGTGGTTAATTTTGAAATATCAGGTATATAAAATGAATCACTAAATAAAAGTTTCAGTTTAAAAAACACCTCTAAATGTGTTAATTGAGACTTTCCTATATATTATAACTTGACTTTTAGAATTATTTATTGAGAATCAGATTAAACAACAACAAAAATTAACAAACAAAACCCCCCATATATGTAGTAACCTTTTTGCAACAGAGGTTAGGATCACTCTGTCCATATGCTACAAATTGAGAGAGATGAAGGAATGGAGAGAAAAACATTGATTTGTTGTTCTACTTATTTACTCATTCATTGATTGATTCTTATATGTGCTCTACTGGGGATCAAACTTGCAACATTGGCGTATTAGGATGACGTTCTAACCAACTAAGCTACCAGGCCAAAGCTCTTTCTAATAACTTTTGAACTTTAACACGTTGGTACCTTATATAAGACTAGGAGCCCAGTGCACAATATATTGTGCACTCCGGAGTCCCTCAGCCTGGCCTGTACCCACCCAACCTGCGGCCTGCCACCCACCCATCGGCCCCGCCCACCCACACACAGCACCTGCCACCCAGCCTCCATCTTGGCTGGGTTAATTTGCATACAGCCACTCTGATTGGCTGGTGGGCATGGCTTAGGCGTCCCATAGAAATGGTTAATTTCAATATTACGACTTTATTAGATTAGATGATTCTAAATTGTCTTACCAAAAATAAATATAATATTTTAACATATATTAAACATCCCACTATTTCCCACTTTATAAAGATTTTTAAAAAGGTGAGACAAAGTAAAGTTGAATGTGATACCTCCTAACCTCTACTTCATATCCTAAAATGTCATACATCTAAAAAAATTATAGATATAAAATAAATATGTACTTACAGCTAGGGCGTGTTGTATTAATTGATTCTGATTCTCTCTATCTTCTATTCCATCATCTAGCTTCTGGGAAGGAGATGACCAAGCACTTCCAATAGCAGCATTTAAAGTCTTTGGAAAAACACTTGTTCTTTTAGAAGTTAAGTGTCCTAGATCTGAAGGCAGCATAGCTACAGAGTCTTCTTTTTCTGCCTACACAAAGGAAGAAAGAGTGACATGATTCTAGTGAGATTTCACCCCAACCCAGTACAATCAAATAATGTCTATAAGCAGCCCAAAAGATTTAAAATTGGTGCCAGGGGGAGGCAGCAGAAATCTGGCAAAAACACAATTACCAGGCACTTACTATATGCTAATAATTTACATTAACTCATCTAATTCTCACAACAGTCTTATGAGACAAGTATTATATCCCCACTTTATAGGTGAAGAAGTTACAGTCCAGAGAAGTTGTCATTAGCCCAAAGTTCACATTGCTAATTAAAAAAGCATAAGCCAGCCCTAGCTGGTTTGGCTCAGTGGATAGAGTGTCGGCCTGCGGACTCAAGGGTCCCAGGTTCGGTTCCGGTCAGGGACATGTACCTTGGTTGCAGGCGCATCCCCAGTGGGGGGTGTGTGGGAGGCAGCTGGTTGATGTTTCTCTCTCATCGATGTTTCTGGCTCTCTATCCCTCTCCCTTCCTCTCTGTAAAAAAACCAATAAAATATATTTTTTAAAAATCAGATACTCTGGGGTAAGGCCTAGCAATCTGTTTTAAATAAATAAATAAATAAATAAATAAATAAATAAATAAAATAAAAAAGCATAAGCCAGGTCAGCATCATAGAAAAGTGAGAAGACCCCTTTTGCATATCCCCTACAGCAAGTTAAACATCTATACCATCATATATCATGATCAACTGAGCTTCATTTCAGGGGTGCAAGGATGGTTCAACAGCCACAAATTAATCAATGTGATATCCTATATAATAAAAGGGTAATATGCAAATGGACACTAACAGCAGAACCACTGGTAATGACTGGTCACTATGACACACACTGACCACCAGGGGCAGACATTCAATGCAGGAGCTTCCGCCTGGTGGTCAGTGTGCTCCCACAGGGGGAGCTCTACTCAGCCACAAGCCAGGCTGACGGCTGCCAGTATAGCAGTGGTGGTGGGAGCCTCTCCCACCTCCTCACCAGCACTAAGGATGTCTGACTGCAGCTTAGGCCTGCTCCCAGCTGGCAAGTGGATATCCCCCAAGGGTTCCTGGGCTGTCAGAGAGATGTCTGACTTCCAGCTTAGGCCCGATCCCCCGGGGAGTGGGCCTAAGCCAATAGGTGGACATCCCCTGAGGGGTCCCAGACTGTGAGAGGGCACAGGCCAGGCTGAGGGTCCCCCCAAGTGCACAAAATTTTGTGCACTGGTCCTCTAGTGCCACATTAACAAAATGAAGGATAAAAATCACATAATTCCTTTTATAAAGATGGCACCAAAAGCTAAGAAGGAAGCTCCTGCCCCTCCCAAAGCCAAAGCCAAAGCAAAGGCTTTGGAGGCAAAGAAAGCAGTGTTGAAAGGTGTCCACAGCCACAGAAAAAAGAAGATCCACACATCACCCACCTTTCCATGGCCAAAGACACTGAGGCTCCGAAGGCAGCCTAAATATCCTCGGAAGAGTGCACCCAGGAGAAACAAGCTTGACCATTATGCCATCATTAAGAGATCAACTGAAGGACTTGTATGCATGCATATAAGCATAAACAATAGACACAAGACACTGGGCAGTAGGGAAGGAGGGGGGAAAGTCAAGGGGAAAAAATGGAGACTTATTTAACACTCTTTGTAATACTTTAAACAATAAAACAAAATTTTTTTAAAAAGAATAATATATAGAGATCCAACAGCAGACGAGAGGATCCCAAGAATCAAGTCAAAGATATGAAATATGAAGAAGCAAAACCCACCCAGCTAGAAAAGTCAAAAGAAAAAAGAATCCAAAAATATGAAGATAGCGTAAGGAGTCTCTGGAACAATTTCAAGCATACCAACATCAGAATTATAGGGATACCAGAAGAGAAAGAGCAATATATAGAAAACATATTTGAAGAAATAATGACAGAAAACTTCCCCTACCTGGTGAAAGAAATGGACTTGCGAGTCCAGGAAGCGCAGAGAACCCCAAACAAAAGGAACCAAAGGAGGACCACACCAAGTTACATCATAATTAAAATGCCAAGGGCAAAAGACAAGGAGAGAATCTTAAAAGCAGCAAGAGAAAAGCAGTTAGTTACCTACAAGGGGGCACCCATACAACTGTCAGCTGATTTCTCAACAGAAACTTTGCAGGCCAGAAGGGAGTGGCAAGAAATATTCAAAACGATGAATAGCAAGAACCTACAACCAAGATTACTTTACCCAGCAAAGCTATCATTCATAATTGAAGATCAGACAAAGAGCTTTATAGACAAGAAAAAGCTAAAAGAGTTCATCACCACCCAACTAGTATTATATGAAATGCTGAAAGGTATCCTTTGAGAAGAGGAAGAAGAAGAAAAAGTAAAGATAAAAATTATGAACAACGAATATGTATCTATCAACAAGTGAACCTAAAAATCAAGTGAATAAAAAAAGTCTGATGAACAGAATAAACTGGTGGATAGAATAGAATCAGGGGCACAGAAAGGAAGTGAATGACAATTCACAGGGGGAAAGGTGTGTTGGGGGTGTGGGAAGAGACTGGACGAAAATCATACACCTATGGTTGAGGACAGTGGCGGGGAGGGGGGAGGACTAAGGGCAGTGGATGGAGTGGGAATTGGGAGGAGGGGAGCTCTGGGAGGGAAAAAGAGAAACAACTGTAATAATATGAACAATAAAGATTTTTTAAAAAATTAAGAATAGAACTACCATATGACCCAGCAATTCCTCTTCTGGATATTTACATGAAAACTATAAAAACACTAATACATAAAAATATATGTATCCCTATGTTTACTACAGCATTATTTACAATAGCCAAAATATGGAAACAACCTAAGTGTCCATCAATGGATGAATGGATAAAGATGTGATGTATATAAACTACTTAGACATTAAAAAAATTGCCACTGTATGAACATGAATAATCTTGAGAGTACTAAGTAAAATAAGTCTGATGGAAAAAAGACAAAAATTAGCCCTAACCGGTTTGGCTCAGTGGACAGAGCGTTGGCCTGCGGACTAAAAGGTCCCAGGTTCAATTCCGGTCAAGGGCATGTACCTTAGCTGGGGGCACATCCCCAGTAGGAGATGTGCAGGAGACAGCTGATTGATGTTTCTCTCTCATCGATGTTTCTAACTCTCTATCCCTCTCCTTTCCTCTCTGTAAAAAATCAATAAAATATATTTTTCAAAAAAAGACAAAAATTATATGACTGCATTTATATGTGGAGTATCAAACAAAAAAGTAACAAACTAACAAAACAAAAACAAACTCATAGGTAACAGACAACAGAATGGTAGTTACCAGAAAGAGCAAAATGAGTAGAGAGGATCAAATATCTGATAACAGAAGAGAACTAAATTTTGGGTGGTGAGCATAATGAATTATGTTGTATACCTGAAATTTATATATTACTAGCCAATGTTACCTCAATAAATTTAATTTTAAAAAATTAGCATAAGCCCAAATTCAAACCTCAAAAGGAATCCAAAACATTATTTTTAATTAGTAGAAGCAAAAAATGAGTCAGAACTACACAGGAATAAAGCATGGTTTCTCTACATACAAATCACTGCTCTCACCAGCAAATCAGATTATACAAAGCTGGAATCAAAAGAAAGTGAGCTGGTACTGTCATAGCTTATCTCATAACACATACACTTTCCACTCACTCTTTACTCAGGGCTCACTTTGAACTTACTTCTTCATAAGACTTCTGAAGCTGTTGCTTTTTTCTTAGCCTAATTTGTTGATTTACTCGGCGTTTGGCTTGTCTCTGAGAACGCTTCACAGCTTCTTGTTTTTTTCTTAACTGTTCCTTTAGTTCTTTTTCAATAATATATGCCGCAGTCTTTAAAGATGAAAGATAGAAAATGAACTTTAATATCAACCGTTTTTCCCAATAGGGCTCTGTTATAAACACAAGTCAGGAAACAATCCTAAAAAAAATAACTCAGTTCTATAATCCAAAATTTCCAGTTGAGTAAGGAAATCACAGGAGTTCAGAGGTGATCATCTAGACATAGCTGGCGAGTGCTGAGAACTTAAAAGCAAATCACAAACTAAAAATTAGAATTTGGAGTACTCAAATCTAATCTGAATTTTTCACTGAACTGAGAACAAACACTGTCTTCATTAATTCTTAATAAGTCAATTCAAATCCATCTTATGTACATTTTCTAAAATGGTGAAACAGTCCAGACACACCATATTGCTCACCAATCACCAAAATATCTTATTCTAAAATGCCTTCATACTCAGAATTATGCTCCATTTTTAACCCCACATGCCCTCCTATAATCTGTCTAGTAAAGACCTACTCAATCTCCCAGAGCCCAGACCATCTAATACCCACCTCCCAGTCCCTTCCACAATCCTTTCTTCCTCTCAGCTCTGTTGTGCTTTGTACCTCCGATAAACATTAACTGAGTACAGTGTTTCTTGATTCCTTCATTAGATTATGATCTCTTTGAGGGCAGGAAATGTACTTAATTCTCCTTTATTTTCTCTATAATATATAGTACAGAGACTTGAATATACAGGTACTTAACATCTGTGTAATGCTCAATTCCAATACATATTCTAAACAATTTGGAACATTTTATCGCACTTGAGTCCCTGATCGGTATTCACAAAGTCTTATCTTTCTTCTTTAAATACCATAGTCTTAGCACTTAATCATACATTACCCAAACTCTTAAAATCCTTTCTGGAAATAGGCAGAGTAGAAATGAATATGTACATATGTACATACATACATACATACATAAAAACATAAATAAAATAAAAACTGCCTTACTATTTAACATTTACTTTAAACATACCTCATTTCTCCTCTAATATCAAGAGCCACTAATATTCATACTTTTCCCCTTCATGCCAGCACCCTGTCTATACTATACCTTCAGAAGACCTTCACATACTGTGTGCATTCCATAAATACTTACTGAATGCCCATATTTGTTAGGAACTAAGATGAAGATGGAAATGTGATAAGGAAAAATTTCCCCCCCTATGATGTAGGAACTCCTGCTCCATCAGGAAAAGTAGATATGCAAACAGCTTACTTTGATTGTAACGTGTTAAATGCCACAATAAAATCTGAACAAGTAGCAAAGTGAAACCGTTTGGGTGAAAGACTATAAAAATCTTCTTACAGCCCTGACCGGTTTGGCTCAGTGGATAGAGCATCAGCCTGCGGAGTGAAGGGTCCC
Source organism: Murina feae (assembly GCA_004026665.1). NCBI lineage: Eukaryota > Metazoa > Chordata > Mammalia > Chiroptera > Vespertilionidae > Murina > Murina feae. The sequence continues at coordinate 2,768 of PVJC01018544.1, read as the reverse complement.
AGGTTCGATTCTGGTCAAGGGCATGTACCTTGGTTTCGGGGCACATCCCCAGTAGGGGGTGTGCAGGAGGCAGCTGTTCGATGTTTCTCTCTCATCAATGTTTCTCTCTAAGCTCTCTCCTTTCCTCTCTGTAAAAAAAATCAATAAAATATATTTTTAGAAAAATCTTCTTACAAAATTATCCTCACGTGTTACTTAGTATGAGTCTAACCATGCAAAGAGGCACACATGTAAGTAAACATGTAAGTAAGAAGTTTCCCTCCATCTGAGATGCTCCTTCCTCCCTGCCATCTTGTACCTACAGCAGATCCATTCTTTAAGGACCAACACAAACGGCGTTTCCTGATTCATTCATTCACCAAGTATTTCCCGAAGGCCTACCGTAAACCAGGGCAGGAAACAACAGCACATAAAGGTCTCTCTGTCCTCATGGAATTTGTAGGTACACACTTTCTCGGACTCCCTGTCAGAATTCCTCTTTTCCTCCTCTATTCTATTACTGCCTGAATCTCCATTACCAAAACTTACCAACTTTAAGCGATGCCCTAGCCAGCTGGGCTCAGTGGAGATAGAGCTTCCACCTGCGGACGAAAGGGTCCCAGGTTTGGTTCCCGTCCAGGGCACACGCTCGCTCCCTGGGAGGCAGCCAATCAATGATTCTCTCTCATCATTGTTGTTTCCATCTCTCTCTCTCCCTCTTCCTTCCTCTCTGAAATTAATAAAACTGTATTTTTTTAAAAATAACACAAACTTTAAGCGATAATGAACGTTGCATGAAATGTGGCCAACTGCGGTCCTGATGACCCTGTAGAAGAACGTCTGGAAGATGCAGCCGTTGCCTACTGCTTGTGCATAACAAGCAATCAAGAGTTTGTGAAGCACACCTGAAATATGTACATGTGTACGTATGCAAGTGTTGGCAAATACACACGTGTTTGCTCTAGCATCCCAATGCAAGAGTATGTTTATGACCGAAGAGCAATCAGCATCCTCGAACTGTTCATCTTTTAGCACCAGAGAGGCTAAAAAAAAAAAAAAAAAAAGGAAAGATAGGGTAGGAACCCCACTGTTTGGGTTCACACTGACACTCACAGACGCTGTGTGTCCCCAACTGGGCGGCGAGGCGGGCTCCACCCACGCCCCGACCGGCACCACGGGCGGGTTCCTCTCGGCCAGCACCGCCAGCACGTCCTTGCTCTTCTGGGGGTTTAACGCCAGGGGCAGCTTGGGGGTGTTTCGACGCTTCTTGAGGGGGGCCATACTTGCTGAAACCTGGGACTCCTGGTCAGGAGAGAGAGGAAGAGCTTATCACCTGCAAACGGCCGCGTTCAAAGCTCAACTTCCGAACCCAAGAGCCGCAGCCCCCTAAGCGGGGAAGGCAGCCGCCTAAGGGCCAGGGCGCGGAGTCTGGAAGAAGGCGCGAGGGAAGAAGGGAGGCGCGGTGGGAAGGCATAAGGGGGGAGGCGAGGCGTAGAGGCTGCCTCCCGGAGGAAACGGGGGGCAGAAGGATCCGACCCAGAGGAGGACTGCACCCAGGGGCCGCACAGCGGGGTGACACTGGGAGGACCAACCGCAGCCGCGGGGTAGAACGGGGGCCGGGAGGGGGTGAGAACCTGGGTCTGAGGGGGGAGTCCGAATAATCCGTATGCGGTTACGGGGAAGACACTGGATAAGGAGGGGACCCCAGCACGAAGAGAAGCCTATCTCTGAGGCCTTCGGGTCCCGCTACGGCTGTAACCGCGCCCGCAACTCGCCAAACGCAAGCTCTACCCAGAATGCCAACTGAGCCCCCTCCGCCTAACTGCCACTTCCGGCGGGGCGCCCCGCCCCTCAGCCTCTCTGAACCCGCCCCTTCCGGACTACTCGGGGCGCGAGGATAAGGCGTGAGGGCGGAGTTCGGGCCTAGTCCGTCACTTCCGCTGAGGGGGCGGGACTTGTGCAGGCGCCAGGAACCGGGCGGAGAGGAGTGGGTGCCCGGGGCCGCTGCATAGTGTTCCCGGCCACGCGCGGCGGTCTGAAGAAACTGCTGACGTGTCGCCGTATCCTACATGGAGACTGCCCCAAAAACGCAGAAAAAAAAATAAAGTGTGCCCGTGGAGGAGACATGATGTTTTAGGTAGGATGACCAGAGAAGGCTTCACTGAGATATTCTCGGGCTAAGACTCCAAGGCAAAAAGTCTGACGAGGTAATGGAGCAAGCTGCTGTCATCTCCAAGGAGGAGTTTTATAAAAGAACGTTTCAGGTACAGGGCACAGCGAGTACAGTCACTCCCAGGTGTTTGGGCCCAGCCTAGCAAGAAGGCTGGTGTGGCCCTGACCGGTTTGGCTCAGTGGATAGAGCGTCGGCCTGCAGACTGAAAGGTCCCAGGTTCGATTCCGGTTAAGGGCATGTACCTTGGTTGCAGGCACATTCCCAGTGGGGAATGTGCAAGAGGCAGCTGATCGATGTTTCTCTCTCATCGGATGTTTCTAACTCTCTATCCCTCTCCCTTCCTCTCTGTAAAAAATCAATAAAATATATTTAAAAAAAAAAAAAAGAGAAGAAGGCTGGTGTGACTGGTGCAGAGTAAGAGAGGGAGAGTTTTGAGGTAGAAGGTCGAAAGGTAGGGGTGGGTAATCATAGATACTAGAGGCCCGGTGCACGGATTCATGCACTGGTAGGATCTCTCAGCTTGACCTGTGACAGCTCTCTGACATCCTCTGAGGGGTTCAGATTGGGAGAGGGCACAGAACAGGCCAAAGGACCTCTAGTATGCATATAAGATCTT
>PVJC01018543.1:0-31238 GCA_004026665.1 Murina feae | reverse complement strand
GCCCTGCCAGCCTCCATCTTGGCTGGGTTAATTTGCATACAGCCGCTCTGATTGGCTGGTGGGCATGGCTGTGAGCAGAGGCTCAGCCAGCCTAGGCAGGCAGTTGCAACAGAAGCCTTTGGTTTGCTCTAGCTCCATGGCTGTTGGCCTCCATCTTGGCTGGGTTAATTTGCATACAGCCGCTCTGATTGGCTGGTGGCCTCCATCTTGGCTGAGTTAATTTGAATACAGCTGCTCTGATTGGCTGGTGGTAATGGTCAATTTGCATGTTTCTCTTTTATTATATAAGATAGGGTATCCAAAAAAATTTTACACACCTTGAATAATTATTAATTCCAATGAGTTAAATCTGAAAAGAAAGAAACATCAGTTGAGCTATCAGTTACTACTGTGTGTGTACATTTTGGGGGAGACGGCCTGTATACATTGCTTTCTTTACATTGTATACAGACAATATGTACCTCTCTTTTACTGTGGCATGACATTTCTCCTATTATAAACTTTTTTAAAAAACACCTTAAAGCACCCTAGCTGCTTTGGCTCAGTGGATAGAACCTTATCCTGTGGACTGAAGGGTCCCTGGTTCGATTCCAGTCAAGGGCACATGCTCAGGTTGCAGGCTCAATCCCCAAGAGGCAGCCAAACAATGATTCTCTCTCATTGGTATTTCTCTCTCTATCCCTCTCCCTTCCTCTCTGAAATCAATAAAAATGTATATTTAAAAAAGTAAAAACATCTTAAAGCAATGACATAAAATCCCATTAACTGGGGAGACCTGGCCTTAGTGAACTATTTACTATGTAGTACGTTAACATGGGCTTCAAGCTTAACCCTTACACACACGAGGAGGACCTCTACACACAAAGTGTTTCCATTAGTTGGATTAGTTCCTCAGATTAATTCCCAGAAATGAAATTATTATTTCAAAGGGCAGAAATAGTTGAAGTTCTGTGTTACCAATTTTCCCCCAAAACCTTTGCAGCAGATTGCACCTGCTTTACAAAGTGTGGATTTGCCCTTGCCTCTGCCTTGCCTGCCTGACAGCGAGCATTCTCATTGAGAACAACTTACGTGTCTCGATTTGCTGGGAAGAAATGACCTTGTAGTCTCTGAATTTGCAAGTCTGGTCACTGGAGTATTGAAAATGCTTCCAACGTGCTCCTTTAGTAGTTGGTGCTGTCTTTTGTGACTTTCTGATAATGGTTTTTGCATATTTACCTACGGTGGTTTTGAGGTTTCTATTATTGATTTTTGTGGTATTTTACAATAACGAAATTGAACCTGACTCATAGCTGATTCAAAATATCCCCAAAGTACTTGCTTCTTATTTCTGACTTTTATAGACATCAGGTTTTATTTTGTAGTGTAAAATCCATGTTTGCCTTGATAGTTTTTACTGTTATTTTTAAGTTTAGTAAGTCTTCCTTCACCTAGAGAGGTCCTAGTTTCTTCTACACACTTTAAATTCTATGAATTTTGCATGAATTCCTTTAGCTTTGTAGAATTTATTTCTGGTGCATGAAATGAGATAAAATCCAAGGTATCGTTTGTTGTAAACAGATGACTAATTGTCCCAACACCGTGTATTGAATAGACTTCCTTGAACCATCGTTGGCCTCGTTCACCACGTGCTGAGACACACCCCAGAAGATTCACCTTGCTCTGGTCCTTCTGAGGGGTCTGTGGCAGCCAACACCATGGAAGGCGTTCTCCCTGCTTGATGGCCTAGCATAGAGCTCCTCCCCGGTCGTTTATAGGCCTCTTACCTTCAAAGCGCTTCACCCTGTGGAGTTGCCACTTCCTGGCCCAGGGAGGTGGGGAGTGGCCTGGAAGGAAGGTCCCAGAGGCAGGGCTGGACTGGAGGAGGAGGAGGAGGCTGAGCAGAAGGGACAGATCTGTGACCTGGAGGAGGAGGGGACCAGCAGTGGTGACTGGAGCAGGGAGCCGGGACCCTCAGCCTCAGACAATTGGCTCTAGTCTGTGTGGTGAAGCAGCTGAGCATGAGGGGGTGGCGGCGCTGGATGAGTTCTGAGAAGGGGTGAAGGCTCACTCATGTTTAATCTGGTGCCTGGACACCCTGCACCACAACTCAGAGGATCCTTCATCTCGTGTCTCAGACGGAAGAGGATTCGAGGCTCTGACCTGCCTCCTGCCGCTCCTCACTGCCTGGTCCTGGTTACAGAGGAGAGATGTCCTGGAGGAGGGACATCCTGGAGAAAGGACGTCCTGGAAGTGGTGAGGGAAACATGGGGATGGAGGATGTCAGCAGAAGGGACAATGGGCGTGGGGCGGGGAGGGGGCTGGAGCGTGTTTCTGTGCTCAGGAGAGAGAGGTGCCTGCACATACTCAGCTGGGGGTCCCCACTCCCCAGCCTCAGGCTCAGGGCCCAGCTGCTCCTGTGCTGAGTGGTTCCCACATTTAGGGGGGACAGTGCTCAGAGAGAAAGGCACCTCTCCCCGCGCACAGAGCCTGCAGCACTCTCTCTCGAGTGAGGGGGACATGAGCTCGCCTCACCTCTGTGGGAGGAGACAGGATGGGTTGAGCCACAGGTCGGTAGCTGCAACTGGTAGGCGGGAACCCAGGTGGCCCTCGTACAGGTCACTGGGACTCATTCTCAGCAAACACACACCTGGGTCCCTGCCCCTGCCCTCCGCTGGCGGCATCGCAGGAGACTGTGCCTGGCCTCACCTGGAACCCTCAGGACCCACAGGGACCCACAGAGCTGGGGGCTGGGCAACCTCGCCTGCTCCAGGTGGCCTGTGAACAGGGAGGTGACCCCCCAAGCTGCTTCCTCAGCCTGAGCAGGACAGCCCCCGAGAGATGGCGCCTCCACAGGAGCGATGGTAACCCGCCGCGGGTCACGCCACGCGGGTGGATCTGCTGTGAAACACGTGGGTTGGAAAACACTGGCCTCATCCCCAAGCAGACAGGGCGTCCTGGCTGAGGACAGGAACCCGACACCCGGTCTGGTCTGGCTGCTCCTGGCCACAGCCTGACCCACGCAGCTTGGTCCCGGGTGCAGGTGGGGCTGCACTGCCATCCTGGGTGGAAAGAAAAATCATAAGCAGCGACTTCTGACAAGGCCAGGGCTGTTAAAAGTTCTAGGAACAGAAGAAAATGAGACAAAATATGTTCCAAAGTGCACAGCTATGGACCTTCCCCAGGTTGTCACGTGAGACCCTGACTGCTTACTAGCAAACCAGGCCCTGTGACGTCACAGCAGCGGCAATCATGTCACAGTGGCAATGCCCAGTGCGTTGAGAAGGGCGGGGATGCAGGGGGCAGCGGGAGCCTGTCCCGAGGCCCTGGATTTCGGTTCTCGGTGAGATAACTTCCTGCCTTTAGGTTTCTGGCTGACATGCCCATAGCTTTTGTTTCTTAAAAGCACGTTGGACCGTTTTCAGTTGCGGTGGCCACAGTCCAGGATCCACATGCACTGGTGAAGGCGAATAGAACACACAGAACTGGTCAGCTTTGGCGGACATATTTGCGGGATGTCTTGCAGAGATTTTAATGCGCACGGTGATCGTCCCTCTGGATACACAGTGGGGGCGCTGTGGGCAGCATGCTTCACGTCTATCCGTCGTTTGCACCTGGATAAAGCGCCAGGAGGCGGGGAGTACAGGGCCCACCTCGGAAGTGGCTGTGAAGTCAGTGGACGAGGTCAACGGAGAGCCAAGCAGAGTGCCCGGCCGCCCTCGGTGACCCCAGCTCAGAGTCACAGACAGGAGTCACCTTGTCCCTCTCTGAGGGGTTGTCCACTGCACTGGATGCTACTGCGATGGGCCTCTTGGCACATCTGGAGTTTCTGGGGTTACCCCTCGGGATGGAGGGCTCCCTTGTGGGCAAGCCTGCCTGGAACAGCAGGGCCGTGCCCAGCGCTGCCAGTCACTGGGACAGACCTGGCTGAGGCCTCTGGGGATGAGGACCCAGTGTTTCCAGAAAACCCAGGGGAGGCATGAAGGGGACACCCCTCCCTCATCCAGCTTCCAGATCTTTCCTAAACCCGTCACCGTAACCCCTGTCCCCATGGCCCTCTCCTCCCACTGCCCAGAGAGGCCCTAGGTTCTAGTCAGCCTGTTGAAGCAGGTGGCCCGCTGTCCCCAAGTGCTGGGACCTGCCGTCCGGGGGCACACAGTCCCCTGCCCTCCAGGGCGCTGTCCCGGGTAAGCCAGGCGATTGGCTGGGGTTCACCTGCGTTTAGCAAACCCACTGGGCTCACCTGTGCAGCTGCGCCCTCCTACGGGCTTCTCACGGGCCTCCATCAGCGCTGTGTATGCCACACCCACCTTCTTTCTCAAATGGCACAAAACTCTGGAGTTAGGTGAGATGCGGGGCTAGATGGCGCAGGTACTACTTCCTGGACCCCTCAGAGAGTGCAACATCCACCCCTCACACTTCTGTCCTCAAATCCCCTGCATCTGGCCTCAGGCCTCCCCCGTGGCAGGGTCAGTGTTCACAGAGGCCATGTAAGATGTCTGGACCTGTGGTAACCATGGCGACCACATGGTGGCATCCTGGGACTGCTAGGCCCTTGGCCTCTCCTACTGTGAGGCTGCCTCGGTGCCCACACATGTGAGGCTGACTGGTGCCCCCTCTCCCGGCGCATGGCCCACACCAAGATCCCCAGCCTGTGACACCCCATTTCTCTCCTCCACCCCTCAGCAGCCTGTCCCAGGCGGGCCTGGTGAGGGTGTCTGGCATCTCGGGTGGTCGGTTCTTTGCCATGAGGGTTGCCTTGCGCCTCACCGACACTTGGCAGTGAGCCTGGCCTCCACCATCCGGTGCCCTGTCCTATATCCTGCCCCTGCTACTCTGGAATTGCCAAACACTAGGATGTAAGATTCCCCTGCTGAGTCACATTTCCCAGAGAGGAGCTCACGGGGAGTGGAGTGCAGGCTCTGGGCGGCCAGCCTGGTACAGGGCCTGGCCAAACGTAGGCTGTCACCTGGGAGAGGCGCCTGAGCAGATGAGTCTGTAAAACCCAGGGACCAGAGACAGAGTATCCCCTCAAAAAGCCCCACCCCTCCATCCGAAGCCTGAACTGCAGTCAGGAGCAAGGTAGAAGCTTGCTCTCTTAACCCCCGTGTCTGGGGACAGTTTCCAGGCACCATCATCAATATGAAGTCCTCCCTCAGACAAGCACTCCTTGACCAAAGACTGAGATTAGCAAAGTCACCTCAGAAGTGGGAAATTGAAATGGAATATACAACTCTATTCAATTGGAAGCAATTTTAGGGAATTTTATTTAACTGTCAATTTATTGCCAACAACTAACATCTATCGTTTTTGCTACATTTGGATAAGCACATTAGGGAGGAAATATAAATTAAATGCTATGGAAGTTTTCTTTTAATGAAATATGACCTTAATTGGCTATGAATATATAAATTTAGTGGTTTTATTGCATTGTTAGAAAATTATATTAAGAAAGATACAAAAAAATCAATAGATGTTTATTTACAATTAGTATGCCATTATGGCTTTAAATTTTCATTTACCCAACAGGTTTCAAAGAATAGTTTATTACATGCCTTAATAAAACCCTTAAAATATTTACAAATTCAAAACAGAAGTTTTATACTGAAACAAGTTCACCTGAGAATTCATTATAACATTGCCGTTTGTCTGATTTTTTTTCCAAGTTGTGAATGGGGCTGAGTGTCCACATGCAACCTGATCGTCTACCACATCCGATATATTTAATTCCTGGCCGGCCAGCGTGGCTCAGTGGATGAACACCCATCTATGAACCAGGAGGTCACGGTTCGATTCCTGGTCAGGGCACGTGCCCAGCTTGAGGTTTCAATCCCCAGTAGGAGGTGCACAGGAGGCAGCTGACCAATGGTCTCTCATCATTGATGTTTCTCTCTCTCCCTCTCTCTCTGAAATTAATAAAAACATATTTAAATATATATATATACTTAATTCCTTATTCAAAACTGGTGAAACATTAAGCTGCAGTAAATTATGTTATAAAAGTTACAAATGGAGGACCAATATTTATATCTATATTTGCTTTGAGCACAATTTAACAAATCATTTGCTATAGGTGAACTGAAATAACAAAATTTAAGGTAATGTTATTTTGCTTAGTTAGACAACAGCTTTTTAAATACCATCAAGCATTGAGAAAGCCGATTCATAAACCAGGAGACCAGGACCATGGGACTATGCAGCAGACACTGAAAACAACCTTCCCAGACTTCTGCCGAAGAAAACCATGCACATGTGCGCACACAACCCAGCCATTTGTCTTCCGCACCCTCAGGAAAATCAATTTAAACAAATTTCTAGGAAAAAACCTCTTTAGAAGTTAACTTTAAAATACGCATCAGTGTGTAACCCTATGCAATATGTAGAAAATTATAGCCAAAAGACAAAGACAAAATCTTTTTTATCTTCCTGTCCCTCTGTTACAACTTGAAAATCATGGAGGTATGAGGTAGTGTAGTTCCTTGTATTCCACGCTGGCTAGTAAAACAATGCTACGCTTTACAGTTGGCCAATAATCCAAGTATCATTAACATATGTAGAGATCAATTTAAACCAAGTGCCTTAAAAATCCAATATAAACTCCAGAGACAACTAGGTTTTATCATTAAAAGAGAAAGGAAGCTTTCAAAGCAGTTATTTACAGGGGCAATTAAGCAGACCATGTGACATCTGCGCGCACACACACACACACGCACGCACGAGCGCACTTGTATGACAGACAGCTGAGTGTCCGCTGAGGTAGGAAATCAAGGATTCTATTGGCTTGTATTAGATTTTACATTTGTAAACCAGAAGCATTTTTATATTATTTCGTATTTTGAAGTTAAAGTTGTAAGTATCAAATAGCTACACAAGGATGTCTGTGCCTACACTCTTTATGGGTTGGGATGCATTAGCACAGAACTAATTTAATTCTCCCTGACACATTCTTGAGTGTATTCATGAAAGCCTCTAGACTATAAGCAAGTTACCTAGTTTTCTCTCACAACCACTAAGCCAATAACAGAGCTACCATACGAACCGCTGGACATACTGGTGCCTCCTGCAGCCACTGCCATCAGAAAGGGTCGCATCTGGAAAGGATTCTGAAGTCCTCAGTGGTCCCTGTGATCTCAGCCAAGGCCACCTTGCTTCAGGCTCGCTGTCCCGGACTAGAGCTGTCCCCACGGGAGTGGCACCCATGTACCCTTTGCGTGGTTCAGGATGCCCTGTATGAAGTCTCAGGTGTATGACTTGGTGAAGTACTGTCTAAACCAAACACTCTCAATCACTCCTTCATACCCTTTAAAACGCGGCTCTGTACGTTGGTGCCTGAGAACATGCTTTTCTAATGGTAGGAGGTCGACAGTCTAGCTTTCCTTGTCCAACAAGTCTGTAACAGCAGCTGCGAGGCCCAGCAGGCAGTGCTACAAAAGCACGTAGAGGTGAAGGCCGCATTGAACAGGTTGAACAGACACAAAGGACGACTAAGAGGACCAGGACTGAGGGCCCCGAGACACCAGATTCAGGAACAGAGCAACATTCACTCGAGTTTCCCAATTCAAACACACATGAAACAAGATCAAGTTTCATCCCGTTTCACAAACCTATGCGGTTGTTCTAGAGGCATCTTTTAAATCTACAATAATACTTTTTACAAGTAAACCACAGGATTTCAAAACCAGATGAAAGTGCCTACCTCTCCTAGTCCTGCAGGTGGCCCTCTCCCCAGACTGTCGGGCTCTGCAAGGCGCTGCGTTGTGGGGGGCAGGCAAGCATTCAGGGTCCAGGGAGATGAAGACAACACTGCCTGAATCCAACTCCTAATTCCGCCCCCCGAAAAGGGGCAGAACATCAGGAGGCAGAGACCTGGAGGACCAGCTGGGTAGACGGAGGAGAGGACCTGCTGCCATGACCACAGCCCCTAATGTCCACACGACAGGGCCAGAGCCTCTGCCTTGGGCCCCCCACCTGCCCTGGCTCCCCAGGGCCCACGGGAGCTTAGGGTCACAGTAGTAGGCCACCCATCCCTGGTTTTAGCAGGAGCTGAGGAGCCAAGCTTCAGGCTTCAGGCATCCCAAGCAGCTGCCCCACTGTGCACAGCCCATCAGCTATTGGAGCCTGACTCTCTCAGCACACGCAGGCAGGGCAGGCTCCTGACTCCCCAAGCCCTTCCGCAGGGGAACCCTGTAGGCGCCTGTAGTTACACTGGTGCTGGACAGGCTAGTCCACATTCTGGCATTTTGAATGAGGGGAAGAGCTGCTACTAACAGTTACTATTCTTTGAAACAGAATAAAGCCTCACTATATGTTCAATGGGACCTCTCCATCTCCAGGAAGCCGCCATCTCTGCATCTCTGTGGGGTTGAGGCGTCAGGGGCCTCAGAGAAGCCCTCTCGGCCACAGAGGGGAAACAGTCCTGTCAGCAGACCAATGGCTGGATGAGGCTCAAGACACACACCAGAGCTTCAGCAGGAGGCTCAGGGCTGGAAGGAGGAATGAGGCTCACTCGTCAGTAGTGCATTTGTCAGTCATCTGCTGGCAGAAGTCGGAGATGCCTGCGCTCTGCCGGCTCTGCTCCGAGGGCCCGGCGTACTCCAGGGCCACCCTGGGGCTCAGCCCAGACTCCTGGGCCAGTACGCAGCCCGACCCACTGCCCTTCCCACCGGGGAAGCAGGGGCTTTGGCCCCCAGCAGGTGGCGTGGCAGGAGGCCCCTCCGGTAAACTCAGAATTGGTGGGAACACAAGAGCACCATCAGAAGTACTTTTGTCCTTTTCAGAAATTAAAAACGAAAGTGGGCAGTCTGAGGCCGAGTACTTGGCAAGTATTTGAATCTGTTCCTGGCTCAGAGCCGCCTCTTTACAGACTTGCTGGCAAAGTCCAGTCAGGTTCTGCTTGGTCTCACCCAGCGTTGACAGGATGTGGTCTCTCTCCCTCAGCAAGCTCTCCTTCTCACTCTGCTGTGGACACAGAGAGAACGCAATGACTCAGGGGCATTAGCAACCATTGCTAAGGCGATCAGACATTTGTGTCTGCAGTGTCTTCTCATTAAACAAGGTCACATGGAATTTTTCCTTTCAATTCAATTGAAAAATGTATTCACTACCTCAGGTCCATAATCCCTCATCCAAAACTCCTAGGCCTGATGTATCTTGGGATTCAGGACTTTCCAGATTTAGGAAGATAATGTGGACGCACATCTTCCCTCTGGCAGGGTCTGGGGCAGCCACCCACTGTCAAACATCTCTACCCTTCTGAATGAAACACAATGCGCCAAGTAGAGAAAAAAGATTCTACGTCGCCTGACGCCATCTGCATCAGTTTCTGGCCAAAGCAGTGGGGACACTCTGGCTCTGTTCTCTCGTATGGTTTTCAGAGCTTCCTGGACTTGCAGATTGCAGAACAAGTGTGGTCTTAACGTCTTAGACAGAAGATCCAGAAGCAGCACACGCACACGCACCGTAAGTCCTGCAACTCAAATCACCACGAGGTTCTAACAGCAACTAGCATTTGTTGAGCACTTACTTTGCGCCAAATATTGTGCGAAATGTCTTCGAATTCACACTCTCGGCTGTGTGATTCACATGACTGCTGATTTAAGTAACGTTAAACCCACGTTATAGGTGGGACTCAGCGTCTAAAATGCCCACAGTCAGAAATCTGATGTGTGAGCTACAAGAGTGTGAAGAACTGGGGTGTTTGGGGGAGGAGGGAGGGAGAGTCTGTTTTGTCAATCATTATTTAGAACTAGAGGCCCAGTGCACAAATTCGTGCACCAATGGGGTCCTTGGCCTAGCCTGAGGAATCAGGCTGAAACCAGCTCTCCAACATCCCCTGAGGGGTCCTACATTGTGAGAGGCCACAGGCCAGGCTGAGGAACCCCACCAGCGCACGATTGGGGCTGGAGAGAGATGTGGGAGGATGGCCAGCCAGGGAGGGACTGCGGGAGGGCTCCACGGCCAGACCCCAGAAGCAAGCTAACCTACCAGTTAGAGCATCTGCCCCTGGTGATCAGTACACATCACAGCAACTGGTCAACTGGTCAACTATCTGCCCCCTGGTGGTCAATGCACATCATAGTGAACAGTTGAGTGGCCTTAGCATATCATTAGTATATTGCACTTTGATTGGTTGAATGGCCAATCGGACAACCAGACACTTAACATATTAAGCTTTTATTATATAGGCTTGTTCTCTCTCCAGGCAAGTCTTCACACAATGTTCTCAGGTTTGCTGGCTCCTGCAGCTGGTCCACCACCACCTGCTGGCAGCATGCTTCCCCCTCGCTCACTCCCTTTCCTGCTGCCCCTGCACCTGCTCTGCCCCAGCAGGAGCCAGGTGACCAGCAGGAGAGTAAATAAAAGCTGGCAGGAGGCCAAAGGCTTCCCCTTTCGGATTAGACAGGGCTCTAGGTTCCGCTCGTGGGCAGGTTCTAGGAGCTGACACTGTGGTTAACAGTTAGATGGTGATTTCAGTGATAATCCTCTACACAGTCTCTTTTCTGGAACAAAAATAGCTTAAGCGTAAAATGACATTTGCTTTATACAAAAGTACTATTACTGTTTTATATAAAAGTTTTTCTAAAAAACTGTAAATCTAACCATAGTAATTGGTTTTTAAATATTTCATGGCAGCTAATATTTTGAAAAAAATAAAGTACTAAATTTTTATATGGTAAAGTATTCTCCAATTTGTTCAGATTTTTATACAATTGTTCTGTTTGTTTCTGGGGAACCTACAATGGAGGCACATGCCCCTGACTGGAAATTGAACCTTCAGACCCAAGCCAGTGCTCTAACCACTAAGAAAACTGACCAGGGCCCAAATCTGTAACTTTTCTCCTGTGTTCCCAACCACTTTAAGTCAGCAAAATCACAGAGGTTTTCATCTCTCTCATGCCTTCACTTGTAAAACATCTCGTTTCTCATTAACCTTTTTACAGTTCTGCCTCATCTTTTTAAATGTTTTCCTCTTTTTGCACAATTAAAATCTAAACAAAATATATAAATTTTTATTTTCCCACTTTTTTGAAGGTATATGAAAGTATGGTTTTCTTTCTAAATTGTTTAATTGCTATTCATAGCTAGAATGTTTATACCTGAAGATCTGCTACAATCACAATTTAAAACTCTCACCAGTAAAACTGAGCACAGAAGAACACCCAAAACACCCAAAACTGAGCACAAAAGAAATGTCTTCCCTCCATGTGGGCCCTGTTCCCTGCTGTCTGCACCAGTCCCAGCTTCCACTATGCAGACAATGTTCCTTCCAGCCACCACTAGGGGACAGAGGCACCTGGCTGCAAGTTAATCATTTTCCAGTTAACCTGTGTTTTGTTGCTGGAACAGAAAATAAGATTCAACAAAGCAGGCATTTCTCACATGCAAGGTCTCCTTAGACCTCGGAATGTTCCTTTCCTATCAGCATCTGACTTTTTCCCTTAGATGAAAGATCCAAGTGGGTTTGTTTTGGTATCAACAAAACAAGTTATTCAAGTCTACAGTGTATTTTAACTAACAACTGAACCATTAAGTGTCACAGATTCATGGCACAAAATACTGAAGTGACTCACAATGTCTTGCATCTTGACTCAATCTAAGAATCAGGTAGATGGTAAAACTATCCTTAAAAAAGGCACCCAGAGATAGTTTATAACATATGATTCTATAATATGTAGAATACTTACATATGTAAAGTAGTCTATAAACATCCTTTTTTATTTCCTAAGTGTCATATAATTTATTTTCTTAAAACGGCATGTGGTAAATTTTAAAGTTAATGTATAATTGAACATTATAATCTGACTTAGGAATTAAAATAACTGTTTCCTCTACAATAAAAAAGAATGGGTGGATGTGGTGGAATTTAACTCTCTGGCATCCTTACCAGCTTTTCAATTTCCGACTCCAGGTTCTGTATGCAGTCGAGTTTCCTCTTGCGGCAGCGCTGGGCGGCGATCCTGTTCTTACTCCTCCTCCGGATGTCATGGATACAGTCCAGCTGTTCTGGAGTCAGCTTGTGCATCCTCAGCAAGGACTGGAAGTCATTCCGAGAGAGGGAAATGATCCGCTGTGCGTTAAATGGCAGTTGTACCTAGAACGTGAGACAAGCACCAGTCACCACTGCTGTGCTTTGCTATCACACTCAACCCTGGGAGACAACGGCACACATGTCACTTTCTGGCAGGGAGGGCAGTTGGGGGCGACCGAGCCAGCAGGGGAGGGCAGCTGAGGACGACTGGGCCAGCAGGGGAACAGTTAGGCTTCGATCAAGCTGGCAGGGGAATGGTTAGGGGGTGATCAGGTTGGCAGGCAGAGCGGTTAGAGGCAATCAGGCAGGCAAGCGGTTGGGAGCCAGCAGTCCTGGATTGTGAGAGGGATGTCCCAGATTGGAGAGGGTGCAGGCTGGGCTGAGGGACAAACCACTCCCTCACTCCCGCCCCAGTGCACGAATTTCGTGCACTCGGCCTCTACTGTAGAAATAATTAGGGAAATATTGTAAATACTTTAAATTCATTTTCAAGATACATAAACTTGGGGGAAATCTAATAACAAAATTGTGGAACAGCTTTAATTATATTAATGACCAAAAATGCAAATAAAATATTGGTCAGTTTCTCTGGCAACCTATTTAGTTTGTTACATATATGAAATATTTTTAACTTCTTAAATGTTTTATTTTTAACGTCCTTTTCACAGTTCCCAACACTGAGTTTATAAATAGCATACAAAAATCTACAGATACAACTCACACAGACATCTTACTTCTTAAGTTAAATTACTGCTCACCTCCTCCCAAAGCCCAGGAAATACCACCTCTTACACTCTCTCAAACCTGTCATCCAACAACTACAGAACCAAGAAAATGGTAAAGAACTAAGAAGCCCTGGGAATTGCAGGCATGTTTTACAAACAGCAGCTATCGCACACCAACTAAAGGTAGCACTTGCTCAATTATTAGACATCAAGGTTGTGCTGAAAGACTAAGGGATATAGGAGAACAAGAATGGCTATGAGAGAGTAACATACCAGTAAAGGCAGGTCGCACTGAAGGCCGCATCCCTACAACGGGCACCACAGTCCTGCCGAGGGGCTGCCCAGGTTCAGGACCCCATGGCAGTGAGTGGACCATCTGTGCTACCCGCTCAGGAGCCACACACAGGGACCAGCACCATTGCTCCTCTCCTCAGGGACCTGGTGTTTGAGGGGAGCACTTACACAGCCCTGTGGGCGCCCAGGCCATGGCTGACAGAAGTACCTGCTTGGTAAAGATCCCACAGTTACACACCTCATGGTGTGGTCCCCTCCCTGAGCCCACGAGCCCTCACCTCACATTCCTGCTCTCGGGCTGAGCAGGGCTCACTGTCCCCCTCGGTGTCCGTCTCAGAGTCGTCTCCCAAGCTGATCACACAGGCGTACGGACAGGGTTCCTGCTGGGGCTCCGAGGCATACCCGTCAGCTCCTCTCTCCAAGCTGCTCGCATGGCCTTCAGTGCTCAGAGTGCTTATAAAAGGGCAGTTGACAGAACTTAACGTTGCAAAAGTCCTCTGGCCAGGCTCCGGGCTCTCGCTAATCCTGATCCCTAGCCAGGGGCACTCGGACCGCTTCTGTGAGTGGCCCTGTCCTGCCCCATCATTGGCCCCGGCAGGTGACAGCGGCACTGGGCCAGGAGCGTCTGGGCTGCAGAGGTCGCTCCAGAAGCCCTTGGCCAAGTGCTCGGCCACCTCCCGCTCCACACTGCTGCGACCACCAGGAGCGGGGCCGCCCTCTCCCCGGGGGCTAGAGCCCGGTTTCAAAAGTAAATCCTCACTCCCAGCAAAGGTCTTCTCTTCTCCAGCAGCTGGGCCTGACAACGGCTTTTCAGTTAACACTGCTGTGGGTTGCAGACCAGCCAAGTTCAAGTCGCCATACTGGTTGTAGGTGTGCAGGAGGGACAGCGAGTAGAGGCCCGGCGGGTCTGCGGGAGAGTGGAGGAACGGTGCCCCTGTCGGCTCCAATGGGCACTGAGAAGCAGGCTCCTCCGTGGTGTCTTCAGGCTCCGCTGCTGTGTTACTTTCTTCACATTTTAAAACCACCTGCAAGTCTGCAAGGTCCTGGGCTCCTCCTGAGCACTCGCTTTCAGGCGTCTCACTGGGCAGAACAGAAGTGTGACCATCTTTGAAACCCGACTCCACAGCGCGAACTCTGTCTGTCCCAAACGCTTTCTGGAATTTTCTGTATTTGGGGCATAGAGATGGCAGAGCCAGAGCAGCCCCCTTGTCTAGGCACATGGACTCCCATGTCTGACTGGCACTGTCTTGTAAGGGAAGTGACGGTTTTGTATTTCCTTGATATCCATGGAGTTTACACTGAGGAGTCTGAACATTTTTATTTTCCAAAAATTCCTCCACCTCATTAATTTCTAAATCCCTCTGGTCCAAAAGTGGAAGCTTGAGGCCTGTTTTCTGACAGTGGGAGGGGAAGCAGGTTTTTCTTGGGCATTCTTGCTGGTTGGCAGTGGAGTCCGAGGACTTAAATCTGAGAAACTGAAAGCAGGACTCTTCAATGTCATGGACACCTAAAAACTCCACACACCTGCACACTTCATCCACATTGTCCTGACTCAGAAACAGCTTAGCAGTGTAAGCAAACTGAAGTAAAGGCTCGAATCCTTTAACTGTCACCTGTTAACATACAAAATGAACAAATGCATTACTCAACAGTTGTCTAGTTGATAACATAAGCAGATGGGACGAGAGATGAGTAACTTACTTGTGACAACCATAAAGCAGGCTCTTTAACTGGGTAAGACAACTATTTCCAAGGAGTACAGAGCTGAGAGGGTCACACTATCACACACACCTACTCACAGAGACCACTCTGACTGACACATAAACTACAATGTACTTACATGGGGAAAGAAAGAGAAACAGCACCACGCTGGCTCCAAACGGGCTGCAATAAATACCAGTAACTACAAAAGGAGGAGCCTGGCACACACAGTCAACCCTGGTGTCCATGCCAGCCCACCAGGCAGTCATGTGCCAACAACGCCAGCTGCTGTCAGCCACAGAGGGAGCAGTCTACAGGTGAAGAACAACATAGCTCAAGGACTTCAAGGAGTTCTGATCCAGGGCAAATGCACAATAAATGGTAACTGTTACCTTTATCTCATTCCAAAAACTGCTAATAAAATTTGTAAAGATTCAAATTTTAAAAATGAACAAAGTGAAGGTGTAAAAAGCATGCAAAGACCCACAGGCTCCCGGCTACACAAGCTTTAACAAAAACGTTCACATCTGCACTGAACCTGCCTCTACACAGTGAGGGCAGATGGGACCAGCCGGGTGAAGTGCAGGGAAAGCCTCGTTCTGGGTTAAGATACTGAACTGATTCTTCAACACTGAGTTCCTGTAAGAGTAGCCAAAACACTGTTTTCATGATCTTCTTAAAAACATTCTAAGCTGTGCACACTGCACTAGCTTTCAAACAGTTTGAGATAAAAAGCAGCTCTCCCCGGCTGAGACACGGAGAAGCAGGACACTCACACTGGCCTGGAATGGGAACGCACAGCCACTCAGCAAAGCAGTCCAGGATTCTTGTAAAGCTAAAACACAACCCCCATAAGGCCTGGCAACTGGATCCTGCCCTCTGGCCCCAAGAAATGACCTGGACACAAATGTCCACAGCAACATTATTTGTAATAACCCAAAACTGGAATGAGCCTAATCTCCTTTAATAGGTGAACAGTTTAGTAAAAACTGGTACATCCATACTGTGGAATACTACTCGGCAATCAAAAAAAAACTATTGATACATGCAACCCAGATGAATCTCAAGGAAAATAAGTGGGAAAAGGCCAATTCTAAAAGGTCACATACTGTGTTATTCCAATTATATAACATTTGTGAAATGACAAAACTTTAGAAAAAAAGACAGATTAGTGATTGCCAGGGTGCAGGGATGGAGGATGCAATTATAAATGGTTCCTTGGGTGTGGGAACCATTCCCTGACTGTGGTGGACACATGGAACTGCACAGAACTTCACACACACACACACACACACACACACACACAGTGCAAGTAAAACCAAAAACTCTAAATAAGATGATAGGTTGTACTCATGTCAATATCCTGGTTGTGATATTCTACAATTTTGCAAAATGTTACCATTGGAGGAAACTGGGCAAAGAAGGTCAGGGCATGTGCCGGGGTTATGGGCTCGATCCCCAGTAGGAGGCATGCATGAGGCAGCCAATCAATGACCCTCTCTCATGCTGATGTTTCTTTCTCTCTCTCCCTATCCCTGTCTCTCTGAAATCAATTCAAATATATTTTAAAAGTTAAAATTAAAAATAACGTACATTATTCATCTGCTCAATAAATATTTTTAACCAAATCCAAAATTAACAACTTTACATGTAAAATGTCACACTTTTTGTGAAAAAAGTTAAAGAAAGGGAACCAAGATGGCGGCATAAGGTATATACCTGAATGTGCAGCCTCCCACAAACATTAAAAAATATAACAATAAACCTAAACAACCATACTCCAGAACCAAGGGAGTGGAAGCTTTACAACTAGAAGGCAAGAGAAGGAGTGCATCGAGACTGAATAGAAGTTCTCAGCGCCAAAACAGAAAGATACGGACATGTGAAAGGGCAGCGGGGCAGCGATAGCGAAGGTAGCAGCGGCGCAAAAGGGTGGAGGCAGCTTGGAAGGGTTTACAAGCTCCAGGACCGCACTGAATGCTGTGCGGGCAGTCTGGCAACGGGGCAGAAGATGACTGTGGCGTTCTAGCAGAGCTGTTCGTACCGATCACGGACATGGGACTCAGGGGCGCGCAGACGCCAGGGCATGGAATAGCACCGTGGAGCTGGCTGAGGGGCAGCCATCACAGGTTGCTCCGCCCCAGTGACTCTGAGACCCCGCCACAAGCTGTGTGCCTGCTTGCCTGCAGCCAAATTAACAGACTGTAGCTAGGACAGAAAACACCACTCTACCAGCCAAAATGCAGAGGCAAAGAAACAGATCACAAATGACAGAAATGAAGGAAAGCAAACGACTGGATATAGAGTTCAAAACCACAGTTATAAAGCTATTCAAAAATCTTCTACGAACCTCCGAGGAACTAAGTGAGACCTTCAAGGAACTTAATGAGAATACCAGAAAAATGGCAAAGGACCAATCAGAAATTAAGCAAACACTGACTGAAATAAAGAATAATATACAGAGATCCAACAGCAGACTAGACGACGGCAAGAAACAAGTCAAAGATATGAAATACCAGGAACCAAAAAACAGGCAACCAAAGAAGCAAAAAGAAAAAAGAATCCAAAAATATGAAGATAGTGTAAGGAGCCTCTGGGACAACTTCAAGTGTACCAACATCAGAATTATAGGGGTGCCAGAAGAAGAGAGAGAGCAAGATATTGAAAACCTATTTGAAGAAATAATGACAGAAAACTTCCCATACCTGGTGAAAGAAATGGACTTACAAGTCCAGGAGGCATAGAGAACCCCAAACAAAAGGAATCCAAGGAGGACCACACCAAGACATATCATAATTAAAATGCCAAGAGCAAAAGACGAAGAGAGAGTCTTAAAAGCAGTAAGAGAAAAACAGTTAATTACCTACAAGGGAGTACCCATTCGACTGTCAGCTGATTTCTCAACAGAAACCATGCAGGGCAGAAGGGAGTGGCAAGAAATATTCAAAGTAATGAATAGCAAGAACCTACAACCAAGATTACTCTACCCAGCAAAGCTATCATGTAAAATTGATTGTAAGATAAAGAGCTTCACAGACAAGGAAATACTAAAGGAGTTCATCACCACCAACCCAGGATTATTTGAAATGCTGAAGGGCATTCTTTGAGAAGAGGAAGAAGAAACAGGTAAAGATAAAAATTATGAACAACAAAGGGACAACAAATACCTATCAACCAGGGAATATAACAACTAAGTCAATAGAAATATCTGATGAACAGAATAAACTGGTGAATAGAAGTAAGGGCATAGAAAGGGAATGGACTGACAATTCTCAGGGGGAAGAGGGTGTGAGGGGTATGGGAAGAGACTAGACATAAATCTTATATCTATGGATGAAGACAGTGGTGGGGTTAAGGGCACAGGGTGGAGGGGGGAACCAAGTGGAGGGGAGCTATGGGGGTTTAAAAAAAAAGGAACATCTGTAATAATCTTAACAATACAGATTTATTTTTTTAAAAAAGTTAATGAAAGGCATTATTGCAGAACCTAGGAACTGCACCTGAGCCTTGAGACAAGATGGCTTTGTCTTTAACCTAGTGAACCACAGAGACTGAATTAGGTTCCATGAGTGAAAATCAGGGTGGCTTCCCAAGGGTGGACCCACTCACCTCTTCGGGGAGAGAAATGCTGAGTTCCGGGTCAGCCTGGCCCAGGACCCTTGTGTGGAAGTAGGTGCTGCAGGCGGCCAGCACGGCGCGGTGGGCGCGGAACGGCCGCCCCTCCACGAGGACGGTGACGTCACACAGCTCATCCTTCCTGCGCTGGTCGTCGAGGCTGAGCAGGACGTTGGTGCTGTGCACCGAGGACTCATAGGCAAACACCGCGCTCTCCCCCCGAGACATCCTGAGTTGCAAGTGGGGCTGGGATGTGCTGTGAAAGCATTCTCCCCACTGTGTCCAACCTGCAAGACATAGGCAAGGTGTCACCTGAACAAAGATGAACATGAAGGCCTCAGTGACCCTAGAGGCACTTACCCAGTTTCCCTCATTTAAAACAGGCTGGATAGCACTTTTCTAACTAATTCAGGGCAAAGGTTCTCAGGACGGGGAAGAAAGAACCTGTGAACCAAAGGTTACACGGGCTCTGACAGTGAGGCCTTTCATACTGAGAAAACACGATGAGGAACAGAAGGGCCAGGACATTTGTGGGGAGCACCCCATTCCTGTTGCTCTAAGAGTTGAATAGGCATGTGGGTCCCCAGGGGGTACGGCTGGGACCAGACTGACCAGTGCGAGGGCACATGTGCCCCACGCTCTCCAGGCCCCATCCCCAACCTGACAGCTGGCAGGAGGGCATGGTGCTTCCTAACAAAGAACACGTCCCACAAAAGGTCAAGTTCCTCCAACAGGAGGAGAAAGTGACCTCTTTGAGAACAAGTCTTGCTCCACACGACACAGCGCGGGCCTCAAGCACAGCTCCCTCCTTGCTGGAACATGGGTCACATGCACAGAGGCTCCTGGTTCTCTCCAAACGTTAGGACACGTTATCAACAACATGTATTTTTAAGACCTAAACTAACATATAGTAGCCTCCCTACATTTTATTATGGTCAACCACCTGCAAAGAAAGGTATCCCAGCCTACGTGTATGTGTCTCAGACATGTACTACCGTCCTCACACATGACGTTTCCAAGCACACAGAGCTGAAAGCAGGAGGTGATTCGCTCTTGCGTTTCCTTCCAGACCCCAACGCTGTGGTGAGCACCCCCAGTGTGTGCACCGCCATAGTGTGTGCACTTCCCACGGTGTGTGACCATGTGACGGTAGCTGAGAAGCTTGTCAGGAACCACTCCTGTGACCGGGGCCCTTGTCCCCCAGACACTTGACTCACTGCCTAAAGCCGGAAGGTCCCCAAATGTTCAGCAACTGAGGAAACGTCCCTGTCCTCAGTCACTCTTCTCCAAACAATGAGGAGCGACAAGGACTACAACATTCAGACAGACCAAGCCAGACCAGGACATTCCACCTCCAAGACTCAGACACGATGCATCCCAAACTCTAGCCTACTTCTATGCTTGTTTCCAGGTGCTCCATGTGGCTGAAACATGAGTTCCTCAGAAGCAGTCAAGGAAAACAACATCTCAGATTGTGCTCACGCTCTACCCGACTGACTCAGCATGCCACACGAAATCAGAGCAACTCCAAAACTACCCACCAGACAACCTCGACTTTGGGGTGTGCCCATAGGAAACAGACAATTCCCTTTGGCAACTGGTCTTAATATTTCAATTACCAACGAGGAATCAGTGTTGGGAAGAATAGGTCAGAACCTTCGGTCAAGGACATCATGCATCTATATGTGCGGCTCCACAGACAGTGCCACCACCTTCTCCAGACTGTCACCTGCCGGCCAAGCAGGATTCGACAGCTGACCCTCCCATCCACTGCATCCCTGCACCCAGTCCCAGCCTATGCTCTTTGCTGCATCTGCCTTGCAAACTCCTAAAACTATATTATTCATCTCACTTTTACATTGGGCCTTCAACCCTGGAACCCTGAGGTCCTTGGATCCCAAGGGGACTGAGTGCAGCCAAACCATTCTCAGACCCTCACTCCAACACTACTTGCAAGGCCCACTGCCACTGGGCGGTTCACTGCTCACCTTAAACTCCAGAGAACGTATTCTTGGCTCAACCCCCCCTGCTTAGGCAGTTTGGGGTGACAGTTCACCTCACAAGTCAGAGCCAGCTTACAGATCTACTGTAAGATGCAGATGTGGGTGACATGCTAACCCTGTCCCATCAGCTACCACTGAGAGAAGCTAGAGGACCAGGCAGTGAAAACAACCCAGGAGGCCTGCACTGCGCATGCACACCTGGGCCCATCTTCTCCACCAGAGAGCAGGGTGCATACTGACACCTCCCCACACAAGCCTGCGTGCAATCTCACACAGAGACCCACATCAGCCTCTCACCCGAGACCCCTCCTCTCCATGAGCACGGCCACCACTCAGCCGGCTCTCGGCTACACCATTGCTTTCCGCAATGGCTTACAAGCTCACACGTGCACACGCACAGCTGTACAAAACAAAAAGTGAACCAGTTTCACATACCAATACTTTACCTTTACTAGTCCCAAGTACTGTCGTATAAAAAAATTTCTGTTGTATAAAAAAATTTCCAGTGTGACCCACCCAAAGTCAAGAACCGCTTGCAGACCATCAACTCTTGCCCTGAAAAAGCATGCCCAGTGGCTCACAGCACGGGGTCTAGAACCCCACACTGAATGGGCTCAAGTCCCAGCTCGGCCACTGCCTGACACATAGTCTAGGCCAGCTGCTTTCTCAACCTGTGAGGCAGGGATAACAACAGCACCCACTGGGTTGTCACAAGGTTTCCCTGAGACAAGAGTAAAAGGGTTTGGCATACTGCCTAGCCCACAGCAAACAAATCTACACTAATAAAAGAGAAACATAAAATTAACCATCACACCACTACATCCACAAGCCACACCCACCAGGCAATTAGGAGCAAATATGCAAATTAACCCAACTAAGATGGCGGTGGCCACAGAGCTGGAGTGAGTAGGAGGCTTGGGTTGCCCCAGGCGATGGAGGAAGCCAAGCTTCCTGCCTGCCCTGAGCTCTGCTCAAGGCTACAAAGTTTAAATTGGGTCACCAGGGGGCGTGGCCAGCCTGAAAACGGCCATCAGCCTCTCACCCAGGCTGGCTAGGAACCCCAGTAAAACCCGCTCCCCCTCACCCTGAAGGGGCTGTGGCCAGCCTGAAAACAGCCATCAGTCCCTCACCCAGGCTGGCCAGGCACCCCAGTGGGACCCCCACCCTGATCTGGGACACCCTTCAGGGCAAACCAGCCAGCCCCTACCCATGCACCAGGCCTCTATCCTATATAATAAAAGGGTAATATTCAAATTGACCTTAATAGCAGAATGCCTGGGAATGACTGATCACTATGACACACACTGACCACCAGGAGGCAGATGCTCAATGCAGGAGCTGCTCCCTGGTGGTCAGTGTGCTCCCACAGGGAGAGCTCTGCTCAGTCACAAGCCAGGCTGATGGCTGCCAGCACAGCAGTGGTGGCGGGAGTCTCTCCCACTTCCTCAGCAGCTCTAAGGATGTCCGACTGCAGTTTAGGCCTGCTCCCCGCTGGCAAGTGGACATCCCCCAAGGGCTCCCGGGCTGCCAGAGGGATGTCTGACTGCCAGCTTAGGCCTGATCCCCCCCAGGGAGTGGACCTAAGACAGCAGGTGGACATCCCCCAAGGGGTCCCAGACTATGAGAGGGCACAGGCAGGGCTGAGGGACTCCGAATGCACAAATTTTTGTGCACTGGGCGTCTAGTAATAAATATTAGCTACTATTCAAGACAGTAACAAAAGCTTCCTTCCCCTCAAGCCCTCTGGATCCTCTAGTTTATTCTCCCACAGCAATGTCACCCTCCCTTGCTGAAAATCCTGCGATGCATTCCAAGTGTCTGATGACTGATTTTAAAGCCTCAGCATGTCCTCCGGACCTGTGTGGTCAGATTTCCTACCTATTAACCAACCTCTTCTCAAGGCTTTGTCTCCGTCTCCTGCTCTTCTCCAGCCTCACCATTCGTCCTTGCCCACTGGCACAAACTCCTCCCTGCTGCAGCGTTGCTGCACCTACTCCCTGGACCTCTGCTCTTCACTGGCCACTTCCTCACCTTTTAGGTCTCAGCTGAAATGTTAAAGCCTTGCCAGTCTTGTTTTCTGCCCTCAAGCATATAACACAGGACCTGGCCCAATGCAGGTACTTGCTTCTGAATGAATGACTTGATATTTTTAATACAAACCCAAAACCTCAATCATCAACTTCTTCCAAACACGGCACAGCCTGTTGCCATACGTACGCCCTGAGACAGGACTCAGAGAAACACCCTTGATGGCTTGTCCAAAGCCAGGAGGAGTGAAAGCAAGCCCTCCCTCATTGCTCTGGGAGCTGGATACACCTGCAAGACAACTAAAGAAGAGCAAGGCTTGGCAGCTGTGAGCACAGCCACCTCACTGACTTGTATGATGAGGCCCCTCAGCCCCGGCCTCACTGGCATGGGGCACAACAGGAAGTTCAGAAAATCTATTTCCCTAATTTCGAAACCCTTCCAAGTGGCCAGTAACCCATTCTCACCCAGCAGTGAAACCCAGCAATGGCTCAACAGGTAAGAATGCACACATCCCTCGAATATCAGAGTCACCTAATATTTCTCAAACCTAAAAAGATATAATGCCCCCAAGGAACCTTCCAAAGCTAAAATTCTGTTAATGTATTAATACCAAATTTAGATTCCTATGTCACACGTGATTTTTTCTATATATACTATGGTTAAAGTCCAAAATAAAGGTTGCTGACCTTAGCAAATTGCTGACTCACCCGGTAATGCTGACTAAGGATGAGCAGACATTTCACACTTCCTGTACCTCCATTTGGAAAGAACTTCTGCTCTCTGCTCAACACACACAATGTGAGTTTTAAAACAGTGATCACTTGATGTTTTTCTTTCAAAATCATAAAGAAAATGAAAAATGGTGCTGGGGCTTTATCACATTTTAATACAAGTTACTTTACGGATAATTTACTTTTTAAAACTTTTAAGCACCTCAGGTAACTATCGGGTCATGGAGCCAGGCCTGCCTGTATTGACGCAGATAGTCAGAAGATACTATGTGAGGGTGACACCCACAAGCAGCAAAGAGCGGGCGCACCACCCCCCTCACATCTCACGGGGCTGCACCGTCCTTTTTAGTTCTCAACATGGGAGGCCCAGAAAGTCATCTAACACCAAAGACTCGTGTAATAGAAAAACACAACCAACCAAACATGCGCCATCTTCAGTGAGTGATGACCACTATTCTTCCCACAGGTGTCTATCCTGCCACACAGCAGGAGGTGCCATGACAAGAGACAGTCCCCACATTCAAAACATAACTGAGATGCTCCGACTAGAAAGGATGCCCAGGTGAAGGAGACAACAGTGATCATTATAATCCACAGATACAGGAAGGGAAACATTTCCAAAGATAATTACTTACAGTAAGTCTTCAGACAAAAACGAATTCCTGGTTAATTCTCACTTAACCGTAACAGTCAACTAAAGAGAACTATGATTTCCAAGACAGTCCTGCTCACCAAGGGTTGGGGGGAGAGGAGCCAATAAGTGACCAGTGATCCTTGATATCAGAAATAATGCAACGGGCCATTCTCCTGGCCTGTACACTGATGCCGTGCCTCCATGACGGCCCGGCTGAGGTCCTTCTTTCGTCCTCACTGCTCTGCCTGACTTCCCCTCCAGCACCCGTCCATCACTCTGCCTCACTCAGCTCAGCTGCAGGACAGGGTCTCTATGGCTCAATCCCCTCACCATGTCCCCTTCGTGGCTCCCTCCGACACTTCGACAACCCCTACTCCAAGGTGGTCGAGGTCCGTTACGAGGCGCCCAGGTACCCAGAGTGGGAGCAGCTCTGGACACTAGGGGAACTTTCTCCTCTACTGTCCAGTGGATGGCAAAGCCCCACAGTGTCAACTCCACAACTCAGTCCTTTGTCTTTCCTTCAGGGGCCTTTATAAGAAAATTAATTTAAGTGGAGATGTGCACAGGGAAGAGTTTCTTTAAAACATGGCTTTCCTTGTTCTGAATTCTGAAAGAGCCTGAACGTCAAAACATCTGTGGAATTTAAGTCAGAGACACTCATTCCAGTTGGCGTTCTTCCCAGCGCTGAGACCTGACTCCCCTGCCGAAGAGACAGGAAGAAGGGCTCGGTGACCAAGATTTGCTATTTTCTTTCACCTTTGGCGGATCTTAAATATCACACTTGTTTAAACATCATATTTGACAACCCTATTTTCTAAATCTGTTTCTGTCTTGTGAAAAAAAATCTTAAGTTTGACTGGATAAGATGCATGGATGAATACATCAGAAAAGGCTGAAAGAAAATGTAAAAAGAAGTCTGAACAAGGCTGAGTAGCAGAAAGGCTTCCAGCAGCACAATAGTGGCGCTGTGTGAAGAGCTTTTACAGCGACACATGGGAACGTGGACTGGCAATCCATGCTAAACTCATGTCACTAAGGATGCCACAACATTGCTTTAATGGAGGAGCGGGGAGAGGGGGTAGAATAATAGAGTTTTTGCAGCTCATCATTGTTACAACATTATGAGAGGTTCCATACAGGGAAAGTTAGATTTTTTTCCCCCATTTATGCTTGCAAATATTAGAAATTATGTAATCATAAATCTTTTGCTATATTTATTTGGAATAATTCCATATCTAAAATGTAAAGCTACAGTTACACTTAGAGGGGAGCAGTCTGAATGGTTAGAGTCTGAGGGAGTTGTTTACAGGCTCATGAAACAAAAGGTAGGTTTTTTACTTGCCAAGTCAACAAACCCAGCTTTGAGGATTCTGGGTAGTAGTTTAAAACAGCTTGGAAGGGAGGAAAGAAGAGAAGGAACACAGGAAAGCCAAGTTCCAGAACCAAAACAAGAATAAATGATTCCACTGTTACACTTCCTTACTACAGAGAACATAAATAATGAGGTCTGTTATTGGTGAATACAGTCAGCAGCTACTTGATCCTAAAGAGATTATTAAACCTCAATGGAATATGACTATGGTAAGAAAATGTGATGCAGCAAGTACACTTGGCCCATACCAATAAAGCTAATTTACTGAACATGTATTTTTATTGGTCACTATTCTATTTTATTTTTTAAGTTTATCTGTATTGTTGAAAGTATTACAGATGTCTCCTTTTTTCCCCCATTGGCCCCCATCCTTCCCACTCCCATCCTCTCCCAGAGCCTTCACCCCATTACTGTCTGTATCCATGGGTTCAGCATATATGCACACAAGGTCTTTGGTCAATCTCCTCACACACACACATACACACCTTCTCTATGAAAATCTTCAGTCTGCTCTATACTTCTGTGTCTCTAGGTCTATTTTGCTCATCAGTTCATTTTGTTCATTAGATTCCACATATAAATGAGATCATGTGATACTTGTCCTTCTCTGACTGACTCCTTTCACTCAGCATAATACTCTCTAGGTCCCTCCACGCTGCCTCAAAGGGTCAGAGATCCTTTTTACAGATGCATAGTATTCCATGGTGTATATGCACCAGTTTTTTTATCCACTCTTCTACTGATGGGCACCTGGGCTGTTTCCCCGATCTTGGCTACGGTAAATAATGCTGCTATGGACATAGGGGTACATATATTCTTTCCGATTGATGTTTCAGGGTCACTATTTTATTTCTCAACTTTGAGTTATGATTATGTAGAACAAACTGCACTATTCAAAGTGTACAGTTCAGTGAGTTTTGACACTGGTATATGTGCACAAAACTACCACCACGGTCAAGACTAGAAACGCCCATCACTCCTCAAAATGCCACAGGCCCCTTGAGATCTCTCCTTCCTATTTCCCTGGCTCTGGTAACAACCATTTCTTTACGCATTTTCTCTGATCTTGATATAAATGAAATCACACATTGTCTTCTCTGGTTTCAGGTTTCTTTCACTCAGCTTATGACAATCATACTGTGTACATCAGTAGTTTATTTGTTTTTATTGCTAAATAATATTCCATTACATGGATATCCCACCATTTGTTTATCCATTCACTCTAGATGGACAACTGTAATAAACATGGACAACTGCACTGTTTCCAGCTTGGGGGTTTTGTGATAAAGCTTCAGTGAACATCTGAATGGACATACACTTCATTCTCTTGGGCAAATAAATATCTAGGCATGGAGAGCTGAATGCTACAGTAGATTTGTGTTTAACTTCTTAGAAATGGCTAAACCGTCTTTTTTCCAAAGCAATGATGTCATTTTGACATTGCTGCCAGTAATGTCTGAAGGTTCCAGCTGCTCCTCACTTTCCCCAACCCTGGCATTGCCAGTCTTTTTCACCTTAGCGGCCCTAATAAGTGTGCAGCACTCTCTCCTGTGGTTTTAGTTTGCAGGTCCTGATGGCAATGATGTTGAACGTCATATCTTTATGTGTGTCTATTGGCCAGTTTTGTGTCCTCTTTTGTGAAATGTCTGTTCAAGTCTCCTGTCTATTTTTAACTGGGCTGTTTTCTTCTTTCTACTGAGTTGTAAGAGCCAGCAGAATTTTATTAGGATTGTAATGAATCTATAAATCCATTTAGGGAAAACCAACATCTAACAAATGGAGTTTTCTGATGCACAAACATGCTTATCTCCCCGTTTACTTAGGTTTCTTTACTTCCCTCAGCATTATCCCAGTGTTTCTAGTAAAGAATATCTTTTGTTACATTTACTCCCAAGTACTTTATATTTTTCTGTAGTTACTATAAACGGATTTGTTTAACTTCACTTTCTGGTTTCCCACTCTGTACACATAAAGTTGACTTTTTAAATATTAACCTGGTTTTGAGTGGCACAGGAGACAGTGAGGCTGTGGGGAAAGGGAACACACGCTGCTCAGCTTCCCTGCCCAGCACCACAGACAAAACATGAACACGAACTGGGTTTCAGAACAGACAGTAATATAAGACTCAATGACAGTTATCGAACAGAAAGTCAGTACTATTAACCCTGACAACATAAAAGTAACACTGACAGGTAGGGAGATGGAATCAAGAAAGAACTGAAAGGAAAGGAGGTATGTCTAACGACTTATAATATCAAGAGTGTACTTCCTTAGATTAATGATACCGAAGTAAAAAAGATATATATTAATTCTGATTTATAGCGGTGACCAAGAACAGGAATAAAATCATTATAAATACAGGTGGGAGGGATGGTAGGAGCAAACAAAAGTCAACATTCAGGAAAACAGGAAACCAACAGATAATGTCTTAAGTTCATAAATAAATGAAGTATAAACATCTTAGAGACACAGAAATAAGAAACAAAAGAATAGCAAAAATAAACAAACATGAATATTAACCAGGAAGCAGAATTAGAGGTGGGATGGGGTACAACAGATGAGGCTGCTTTAGGACAAATCTCTGATTTTTTAAAAACAATATGTATTGAGAAACCAGGATGGCGGCATAGGTAAACACATGGAATTGCTGCCTCACACAACCATTTCAAAACCACAAAGAAAAGAAAAAAACGGACAACACCCAGACCCACAGGAAGGCTGGCAGAGTGGAAATTCTACAACTAGAAAGAGACTGAGATTCAGAGGAGGTGCGGAAGTAAAGTGCAGAGGTAGGGAGGCGCGCAAAAAAGGCTCTCAGAAAGGGCTAGCAACTGAGGACGCAGTTGTCTTTTTCAATCCGGAGGGAGTCACAAGCTCCCGGCTCTGAACTCCAGTTCGGGCGAGTTTCTGAGGACCCAGACTCATATGGGAGAAACTGGACTGTCTGGCACCAGGAAGAACTCCAGAGCGGCTTTCTCTTGGCTTGCAGCAATTACCTCTGGACACTGAGACCTGGTGCCTCTTAGGGCAGAGCTGAGAATCAGCCATAGCTATTTGCTCCGCCCTGTTGATTCCCCAAAGCCCTGCCCCACCCAAGCTGGAGAGGCTTTTGCATATAAAAGGCTGGGTAGCCTCAGGCAAAAGCTAAAATAGCATTTCCTTAGAGTTCCAAGAGCCAGTGTACCCAGTGGTGAGAGCGGGACCACCCAGATTACAACTCCTCAGATCCATAAGGGACACACTCAGGGGGCAGACTCAGTGGGCACCAAAGCCCCACTGAAGCAAGTCTTGCCCCATAAGGGTGTCTCCAGCACAGAAGTTCTCCCACCATAGACACAGCTGATTCTCACAGCCAAGTGGCCTGGAGGTCAATTCCTCTCAGTGATACCAACAGCAATCAAGGCTTAGCTACAATAAGACTGTGCACAAAGCCTACAAAGGGGTACACTAGGAGTGTCCACCTCACATAATTGGGGAGGCTGAGCCACTCGGCCCTATAGGACACCCAGCACAGAAAGCCACTCTATCAATTAAGGGAAGCAGCCAAAATGTGGAGATAAAGAAAAAGGTCACAAATGACAGAAATGGAGGAAAGCAAACGACTGGATATAGAGTTCAAAACCACGGTTATTAGGTTTTTGAATAATTTTCTAGAGACCACCAATAAATTTAATGAGACCCTCAAGGATATGAAAAAGGACCAGCTAGAAATTAAGCATACACTGACTGAAATAAAGAATAATATACAGAGATCCTACAGTAGACTAGAGGATCGCAAGAATCAAGTCAAAGATTTGAAATACAAAGAAGCAAAAAACATCCAACCGGAAATGAATAAAGAAAAAAGAATCCAAAAATATGAAGATAGTGTAAGGAGTCTCTGGGACAACTTCGAGCATACCAACATCAGAATTATAGGGGTGCCAGAAGAAGAGAGAGAGCAAGGGATTGAAAACATATTTGAAGAAATAATGACAGAAAACTTCCCATACCTGGTGAAAGAAATGGACTTACAAGTCCAGGAAGCGCAGAGGACCTCAAACAAAAGGAATCCAAGGAGGACCACATCAAGACACATCATAATTAAAATGCCAAGGGCAAAAGACAAAGAGAGAATCTTAAAAGCAGCAAGAGAAAAGCAGCCAGTTACCTACCAGGGGGCACCCATACAACTGTCAGCTGATTTCTCAACAGAAACTTTGCAGGCCGGAAGGGAGTGGCAAGAAATATTCAAAGTGATGAATAGCAAGAACCTACAACCAAGATTACTTTACCCAGCAAAGCTATCATTCAGAATTGAAGGTCAGATAAAGAGCTTCACAGACAAGAAAAAGCTAAAGGAGTTCATCACCACCCAACTAGTATTATATGAAATGCTGAAAGGTATCCTTTGAGAAGAGGATGAAGAAAAAGTAAAGATAAAAATTATAAACAACAAATGCATATCTATCAACAAGTGAATCTAAAAATCAAGTGAATAAAAAAAATCTGATGAACAGAATAAACTGGTGAATAGAACAGAATTAGGGGCATAGAAAGGGAGTGGACTGACAATTCTCAGGGAGAAAGGGGTGTTGGTGGTGCGGGAAGAGACAGGACAAAAATCGTACACCTATGGAGGAGGACAGTGGGGGGGGGGCAGTAAGGGCAGAGGGGGGAGGGGGAACTGGGAGGAGGGGAGCTATGTGGGGAAAAAGAGGAACAACTGTAATAATATGAACAATAAAGATTTTTTAAAAATTAAAAAAAACAATATGTATTACTTTGACTAAAAACCCAAACTAAAAAAGATGTTTAATTGATAGCAAACCAAAAAAGTAAAACAGTTACGTCTAAATTGTTGATAACTTGGTTCGAGTCTTAATGCAACTTTTTAAGATTCTACAAACTGAAAAGGAATTTGATGGGGGAAAAAAAAATCAACCTTTAACTAAAATCTTAGATCTGACACAGAAACTAAGCAATGGAGGAGGTAGAAAAAAATAGGGAAAGAGCTCTTATTTGGGGCAGTGTCACACACATGGTTTAATATTTATGTTGACAGCATGTGTGGGTGTCCTGTAAGGAGCTGTGATGCCGGGGCCCACCTTCTCGAACCTGAGGGAACCTCTGCACTCACCAACAGAGCCCCTCACACAGTGCATTTGTGTGTCTGCTTTTGGTAGAACTGTTCATTAAACCATGAGCTAATTATTTCAAAAGACCAATTAAATGGACAAACTTCAGCACAGTCTCACCAAGACGAGAAGAAAACGAATAAACAGCATACCCATTATCATACAAAACATACTGCAATGACTCTTTTTCTTTTTGAAATGACTCTTCACTTAAAATAAAATGTCTTGACCTTTCCAAGACGCTGCTGCCTACAATAAAATCTCTGCTCCCCTTGGTGAACTCCAAAAAAGAGCCGTTTGTATTCACAGCATCCCCACTTCCATCTTCCTGCCATCATGAGCCCACAACATCAGGCTTTTCCCTCCATGCCAGGAAAACCACTCTGAGGCTCGATGGCGTCCCCTCCACCAATGGCAAACCACCAGTTCCTCTCACAGCATTCAGCAGGAGTCCTGAAGAGTCGTTCCCTCCCTGCGCCCTTCATTCACTTGGCTTCCAGGCTACCACAGCCCCAACATGCCATCATACTGGCACCACCTACCAAATTTCTTTGGTGGATCCTCCTCCTCTTCCAAACCCCTAAATGCTAGAGAGCCAAGGGCTTAGTCCTTAAATTTCTTCTTTTTTTAATTTTTTTTTAAATTTATCTTTATTGTTCAGATTATTACAATTGTTCCTCTTTTTTCCCTCATAGCTCCCCTCCTTCCATTTCCCACCCCAACTTCTGTCCTTGCCCCACCCCCCCGGCACTGTCCTCATCCATAGGTGTACAATTATTGTCCATTCTTCATGCACCCCCAACACCCTTAAACCCCGAAAATTGTCCATCCACTCCATTCTATGCCTCTGATTCTATTCTATTCACCAATTTATTCTGTTCATCAGATTTTTTATTCACTTGATTCTTAGATTCACTCGTTGATATATATTTGTTGTTCATAATTTTTACTTTCCTTTTTCTTCTTCCTCATTCTCAAAGGATACCTTTCAGCATTTCATATAATACTGGT